>JANZLQ010000079.1:1287415-1307248 GCA_026212715.1 Elanus axillaris
CTCCTTTTTTTCCCCTGCAAGGCTGATGGATATGCAGAGTATGTTAAGAAGCAAGCAATACTGTCACTGAGCTGATGGTGCTCAGTGACTCCTCGAGCTCCTGGCTGGTCTGTACTGCAGGAGCTTGACACCCTGACCACTGAGGCATAAAAAACAGAGAATTGGAAGCCTCAGCCTGACAGGCACCGGAGCATCCCCCAGAGAGGGTCCACGATGTGTGTCTGTGTGTGAGTGTGGGGAGGAGGGCAGTGGGGATGGTGGGGGAGGAGAGCAAGGCAGGAGAGGATGAAACAATGAAATGTCAGCCCGTTCCCACCCGCAGCCCTGCTGCAGCGCTGATGAGCATTAAGCAAGCGCTGCCGCCTGCTCAGCGGCGTGCGGGACAGACCGGGTCTGTGCAGCCTCCGGAGGATGGGAGAGGGGAGCAGTGGGTGCAAAGGGGAGGGAGGGAGAGTGGTGGGACAGCTGAAAAGGAGGAGTTGTCCTGGCCTCAGATGGGTACCCGTGCCCTCCCTCAAGGCGCAGCTCTCGCAGGCGTGCGGCAGCCCACCATGGGCTGTGTTCAAAGCCTGGGGTGCTGCTGGTGCGTGGAGGAGCTGGGAGAGCTGCTCTGCACACCCTGTGCAAACAGCCGGCCACTGGGATCGGGGTCTGTCCACCCTGTCCATCTGTCCGTGCGCTGCCCAGCTCCAGGGGAGGACATGGCAGCAATACTCGCTCCCTTTGGCTTTTGCATGTCGTCTGGGTCAGGCAGCACAACTGTTTTGTGCAATGAAAACGGGGCTAAATCTCTCCATTTCTTGCTGCCCTGTGGAAAGGAAGAAATGAAACCGCTGGGGAAGGTGTTGTGCAAGCCCCTCCCCATGGAAGAGGTACCCAGGGGATGAAGGGATTTTTGGGCAGCCCACACTGGGAGGAGGACCTGGCCATGAGCCTTCAAGGACTGGGAAAGTTCCTATCTCTCACCCCTGAGGATACCAGCCAGTTTGCTGCCCATGTGATTTGCAGGCTTGGGTGAACTCTGTTGGGGGAGAGCTGGGTCAGAGGCTTGCTGGAAACCGAGGGGCTTTGGGAACAGGAGGCAAGCAGGGAGGGCTCTGGCTGAGCAGACGGCCTCAGGTGTGGCATCGAGGAGGCAGAAGAAGGGACCAGACAGGAGCTGCTGTGTCCTGCAGGAGGGAGCTTGCTCCCTGGCTTGCAGAAGGCAATGGGGATGCCTTTGCCAGTGGCCCTGGTACCTCGGGTGGCTCCGGACATCTCTTCTGTCTTTGCTGCCCTCACCATGCCTCGCTGTTTTAGAGTGAACACGGTGACATACGTAACCTTCAGGTACCGAAGTCATCCATCATCCAAAAGGATAGGGAGCAGAGAGGAAATGCAGATACGATGTACTTCACCAGGAAGAAAGGTTTGGAAACAGCTCATGGTAAATCAATGCCATTCCTTAGAGGTCGTAACGAAAACCCGCTCTGGGCTTGTGAAGAGATGTGGTCAACACAGCAAGGCATGCCGAGCCTGGGAGCGCTTGCGGCTGCTGGCTTCAGACCTCGTCTCATTGCCCGGTCTGTGGATGCTTGGTCGGTGGGGGAAAGAGCAGGTCAGGGCTGGTGGGTACAGTCCTACAGGCCTGAAGGGCTGTGAGAAACAGGGAAGGGGTGTTAACAGAGACCTCCTGGCGTGGGCCAGCGATGGGCAGCTCTTGCTGTCAGCACATTCAACGTGTTTACTGTCATCCTTTGGTGCAGGCTGAGAGGCAGGCCATTTTACTGAAGCAGCATCATGCGGAGACCAAGCTAGCCTGGACTCAACCCTATATTTTGACACCAACCTGTGTTACTTCTGTATTGGCAGAAAATACCTTTGCAGGTGGCCACAGCGGCTGCCAGGACTGCACAGCTATCGCAGCCCACCACGCTGCTGAGCCCAGACCTCCCCGCAACAGGCAGCACGACCCCACCAGTCACCAGAGCATCATCCCCTCTCCTCTGGGGCCAGCAGGTCAGCAACTCGCCTAAACCGTGTCCTGAGCGAGGAGGCCACTCATGGGCCCGGGGAACCAGATGTGGTCCCCTGGGCAGGTCTGTGGGTCATGCGGCCAGGGGTGCTGAGCCCAGGGAGATGGAGATGTGCTGTCCAGGGTCTGCTCCTCAGCTGGGGTAAGGGCAGCCCCTGGGTAAGGGGTGGGGGCTACACCAGCACCGAGGACCAGAACAGGCGAAGGTCGCGGTGAGCATCTGCCGCTGCAGCCTGGCAGCCCTCTCCTCTTGCCGTAGGAAACGTACTCCTTCTCCTGCCGTGCGTGCATATATTTGTGTATGGGAGAGGGAGAAGGAGAGGAGGAAAAGCGGAGGAGAGCAGGAAACGGTCACTCATGGAAAATTTCCTAAGAAATCCGCAGCAGTGTTGGTATTTGCATGGCGGTGGAGCCGGGTGCCCTGCCCAGGGTCAGAGTCCCATGGTGCAAGGCTCTGTCCTGAAGAGCTTGCAGCTGGAGTATGGAACAGGAGGTGACATGTGAAGAGAACAAACAGATGGGGGAAGTGGGAGCTGGTGAGGAGATAAATAGCAGTAACTCGTTGAGCCTTTTTTTTGTGCCTTTGTCTGGAGGGTTTCAAAGCCAGCTGAAACTGATGCAAGCATCCCTCTCCTTGGGATGCAGTGATGGACGGACATCTGGGGCCAAGACCATGTTCTCCTGGAGAGCCTGGAAGGGTACCCAGTGTCTGGAAGATTAGCTGGTTCATCTTCCCCTGCCAGCAGAGAGCCTGCCTAAGCAGTCCTGTCCTCGTATTGTGTTTCTTACCACGAGTGTCATAGGGCCATAGAGGCAAGGGCCAGCCTCGTTAGTGTGTCCCAGAGTCCTCTCCATCCCTCCTTGCTGTCTTGCTCCGTGAGCACGGGTTGCCTGAGAAAATCCCACCAGCTCAGCAGGCCTGGGCTGCAGCATGAAAAAGACGTGTAAAAGATGGCTGCACCCATTTATTTAATAATTAGCCCAGCCGTATTACCTTTCCTCAAAGAGGGTGGCCAGCAGCGCTTTTACTAAGGCCATCACTGGAGCACAGCACGCACTGAAGACCTCCTTTCCCCCGCAATGGTAACTGCAGTCTCAAATCAAATGATCTTTTTTTTTTTTTTTTGTCTTTTATTCTTTTTAACTTAGGGAGCGAGTTTTCTGGGAGCCCGTACAGCCACCCACAATATTCAACATACAATGACTCCTGGAGGTTTCCCAACCCTGGACTCTTGGGTAAGTTGCCATCCCTGCCTTGGGGGCTCAGTGCAAGCTGTGCCTTGTTTGCAGTCCACGGGCGATCGTCCACTGCTGGGGAGGGCAGGACGCGTGTCCTGGCACGGTCCTGAGTCCCTGTGCTTGGTCCCCATGTGGGACTGCAGGTCTCCATCGGGGCGCAGAAATGATCTTGGTTCCTTTCACCAGCAAGAACCCCCTGCCCAAACCTGTTGTTTTCCCATTTCTGCCCCATAAAATCCTTCCAGAGACAAGGGGTGTTGTCGGAAGGCAGGATCCCCATTGTTTTGAGGGTAAGGAATCCTGTTCAGACAAAACTTGGGGTGCTGTGGCTGAATGTGAGCCCCATCGTTTTGCAGGCTGTTGTTTCTTGCTTGTTAAAGCACTTTGCATTTCTCCCCAACCTCGCGTTGTGTTTGCTCCCAGTCGTGCCTTTGCCCAATCCATCCCTCCTCTGCAAGGGACTGCTGTGCCCGCGCAGCCTCACTGGCACCAGCGCGGTCCCTACAAGCGGTGGGGGCCAGGAGCCCCGTAGCTCGCACAGGATCATGGCCCTCATGTGAAGGATAAACATAATCCATTTTACACCACTGTCAAAACCTGGCCCACTTTGACCTTATATACATGTAGCATGCAGTAATTAGAATTTTTCCCTGCATAATTTGCATGGATGAGGTAAGTAAAATACCAATTAATTGTCATCTCTCAACACAGGAGTAGCATGCCTTAGAGATTTCCAGATTTATGGATGACAGGGCTGTTATATGTGACCTCCAGCAGCGAAATAATTTTGAATTTTTGTCATACTTTTTTCATCCAGTTTCTTTGTTTTAAGTAATTGAGTCCCCATGTAATTGAGCCACCCAGGCTGTATTCATCATGGTTCTTGTCCTTAAACAAATCCTCGGGGAGCAATAGACAGCCTCTGCCTCTCATGCCATGGTGCTGGTATAATGCTGCTATTTGCCGTGCCACATTTAAGGGTTTGTTAGCGCTTCCATCATAAATCAGCAGACAGATCTCCAGCTAATATGGATGGGCATAGCTGCACAAAGCCAGGGGAGTCCCTGCGCTTAAACCCGCAGTTTCCATGGCCACAGCCGGCAGTGCCTGCGGGATTTTGGCTTGGCTGCGTGGGGAAGCTGCTGTAGCCAGGGGGAAGAGCGTGCACCGTGCTTTCTTCATTTCTAATTTTCCAACTCCTTTGGAAACAGGAGAGCTGCTTTAGCAAAGGTACGCTGCATGGACAGGCCTGGGAAGCCAGGTTTTTTGGATGGCTTTTTCAATTTTGCTTGCAAACCAGTAAAGAAACTGGCGTGATACTAAAAACAGGTGAAAACCCAGCCCCAGCCCTGCCCTGTGCCGTGGAGAGAGGGCTTTTGGTGAGGCTCCTGGGCTGCGCACTGTGCTCCTGTCTGTGGGTGGGCACGTCCACGGGGGAGGACGTACGCGCCGGAGCCGCGCTGGAGCTGCGCAAGAGCCGCGCTGGAGCCAGTCCAGATCCACCCTGAAAGCCATCCTGGAGCTCCGCGCCGCCCCACAGGGACGGGTGGTGGTGGCCCTTTGACTCTGGCAGCAGCAGGTTGTGCCCACCACCTCCTCAGCTCTTCGCTGGGGATGGTGGGCTCATACAAGCTCTGAGCATGCCGGCCAGGGTGCGCGGCAGCGTACATCCCCGTGGTGCCCCAAAGCCGGAGGAGATAGGCAGGTCTGGCTCAGAAGACGTTAAAACAGAGGCTGGTCAGGAGCCAGCCGCTTGCTGCCAGGACACCCTTTGCCTGTTTCGGTCCCTTTTTTTCCCCAGTTCTTCCTCTTTTTCTTGTTCCCTTTTTGGACGATACATTTTGGGGGCAAATTCCGTCTCGTCTTTGGCTGTGTTGGAGGTGTGCCGTATGAGCACAGCTTAAAGGATGGTGTGCTCCCTGCGGCAAGGCTCGTGTCTCAGGCTGGCGAGGATTTCTACAGCAATACTGACTCAGCAGCATGCTATGAACGTGTGTTTAAATGAGGCAAGGACAAAAAGATTTGGATGCTACCGTTTTCCTTCAGAAACTGCAGCTTTATTTAGATGGAAATCTTTCACAGTATAACGACAACTCTGCTGGCATTTTTTGCTGGTGGGAGTTGTTAAAATGTATAATCTTGGCTTCCTTGGTTTTTATCCTCTTCAAAACACTTGGTTTCGGTATTTTCAAAATCTTATGTTCCAGTCACTGCACAGATAACTTTATATTGCTTTGAGTGTGCAATGACACACTTGATTTGGAGGTACGAGACTGGAAGTTTTGATGCATGAAAAAGAATAAGAAATTGGAAATTTTGTTCTGCAGCAAGTCCTAGGGAGGAACTTGCCATTCCAGTTCAGCCTCATCACAAAACTGGAAGTCCTGGGCGTGCCTTGATGGGGAATCCCCTTGTCTGTCCACTGGTAGTTTTAAAATACCTGTTCTGCTTTCTTCCTGTCGTTGATGCAGGGATTGCCGAGCTGGTTGAGAGCTGGTGTAGCCTGTACCTCCCTGTGCTGCTCTGGTGCCCCATGGGCACCGTGTAAGAGCTGGGCAGCGAGGTCTCAGTGAGCTGAACCTTTGGATTCCCTTTCATTTCAAGCCTCTCTTTCAGAAAAGCACCAAAAGCAAAATGGTGTTCGGTTTGGAAAGGCACTTGGAAGCCAACATCGTACCACACAGGGCATTTACAAAGGCCCATGACCCACCACCAAGGTCGGAAGCCCAGCCTGCTTGCCCGTGGAACACAGTGCTGGAGGGCAAGGCCAGTGAGCTGGTGCTCCAAGAGGCACCGCAGGGTCCAGGTACAGCTTCAGGACCCGAGTGAGAAAGACACATCTCTGGTTCCCTGCAGAGATCCTGCTTATCCACAGCTCTGCCTTCATCCCTTGGAGCCTGATTCTGCACTCCCTTACCCCCAGGTGCCCACTAACCCCGCTGGTAATTCAGGGCAAGTAGGAATCTGCGGCAGAGCCTTAAAATCCTTAAAATCCAAGTCCCCTTGCACACGGAGAAGGCTCTGTCTGATGAGCCTGAGCACCCACAGTGGAGAGGAGGTCAATTTAAACTACATCTAGGATGCTTCCACTCTTCTCAGGAGTATACGTGAGTGTGTTTAGTAATTCTCTCCTGAGAGCAAGCTCTGGCAGTATCAGCCTCAAAGCAGAAACCTTGACAAAATTAATCAGGACTGGTACATGGCCTGACACAGTTTGTTTTACTAAGTCCCGCTCCCTTCACTGAGATGAAAGTGTAATACTGTAAGCACTTAGCAGCACCTATGTTCAATTAATTCCCTGTGCTGGCAAGGAAGAATTGCACTGCAGCAATCACACCAGGCTGAGACCTGTGAAAGGGGAGCTAAAAGGAGAGATGCTGTGATTTGCAAGTGGCAGGAAGAAAGAATACTTGGGATGAAAAATTATAGGGGGGGAAATAAAGAGAATAGGAACAGAGAGAGACGAAAACAGCGAAAAGGCTTTGGTCCTTAGTCCCTGGTCATTGTCTTGTGAGTGTGGAGCAGCAAGGAGAGGGGCGAGCCAGGGTCTCCGTGGGAAGGCAGGACCATGCTCTCGGTGCGCGGGTGGTGGGAGTTGGCTGTCTGGCCCCAGCAGAGGGTCGGCTGCTCCCCATCGCCCCTCTGCCTGCTCTGCCCTTGCTCTGGTGCCCTCTGCTCCTCTGCGCCGGGCAACCCACCCATGTCTGCCCCAGCTGGCGTGGGAACTGATGCAAACGGGTCGCCGTGATGCCTCCTCTCTGGGGCAGTCCCAAATGCCGTGCCCCATAGGTCTTGTGGAAGGGGAGACAACCAGGCTGGAGTCCTCCAGAGCGGTCAACAGAATCAGGGACAGAAGAGCTGCTGCTGCTGCTACTCTGTGGCATCTTCTTGCTATCCCGTCCTGCCGCCGGCCCCAGTGGCACCCACACCCAGCTCTGCAGCGGAGGCTGACAGCCTTTGCTGCGTGGGGAGGCTCAATCCTGCCCTGACTGTGGCCAGAGCGAGGACAGAACCTGAGCTTCCAGAGGGATGTGCTGGCAGCAGGATGCAAGCCCTGGCCGCTCATGTGGCATCTGTCTCAGTGGCTGTAGCGGGGGTCCCCATCTCAAAGCCAGAAGAGGAGGTGGAGAAAGCGGCTTTTTTTTAACATTTTTTTTTTTTTCCCCACTGTGCTGTGAATGACCTTCAGTTGGCACAGTACTGGGATGCACCGGGAGGCACACGCACAAGCACATGGGAAGGAAGCACGTGCATTCCTGGGGCTCGGTCCATCACTGTCAGCACGTCCTGGCATGTGCCAGCCTAGAGTCAGTTCAACACGTGCGCGCTAGGAGCGGATAACAGCAACACAGTCTAATGAAGAGAAACGATTCAATTTTGTCCTGGCTTGTTGCAATAACTTCTTTATACCATTTTTGCTCGTTGCATTCGGCTTGACGCTGCTTGTGGCAGGTTTTGTTTGACGCGGTATCCCTGCTCCTGCCCGGTCGTGGTCCCTGCGTGCTGGCTCGGAGGGTTTACCTGCTCCGCCGCGGTGCTGCTGGCCTGGTGCTGTGCGAGAGCAGGGCTTGGAGCCGGTGAATTAGGATTAGATTCAGTTCTTCTGTGGGTTTCTCTGAAAAGATTTGAGAACAAGTAGGTACCAGAAATGACTGTGTCAAGAAATAAATTGATGGTATTATGAATTAGAAAAGAAAAACGACAGAAGGACAGACAAGTCTGTTCTGGATGGAGGCATGGTGACAGGAAGGCAGAGTGAATGCTTTGTGATGTGATATTTTCATTTTTCACTTTAAATACAAGCTTTTTTGATTTCACTGCTGAAAGGCAAATTGGAAAAATCAAACTTGAGAGAAGTGTAAGGCCTTTGGAAAGCATGAGAGAAATACTAGGCTTTGGTAGCTGCACTGAGTCAGAACAGCAGCGGAGGAAGAGGGAGGGGGAGACTGAATGCCCTGACCCCAAAAAGGCCCCCTTTATCCCCAGACTTTGGGAAGCGCTGCATCTGGCTCTGGTGGGACCCACGCATTGCTCCGTAGATCAGGGTGAAATTGTTTGGTGCCGCTGGATCCCTTCCCTGGATTTTCCACCCCTCTGCCTGAGCTGAGCTGCCATGGCTGGTGCTGGTGCTGGTGCTGGCAGGGACAAGGGTCTCCACTGTTGGTCACGCCTGGGAGCTGGGCACTACCACCCACTGCTCCCCATCGACCTCCTGGTGCTGCAGAGGGTGAGGACAGCAGTTCCACCCAGCTCTGTGCAGGCCTGCGAGGCGTTTTACCCCGAGGCTCTGCCCACCCGGCAGTGGAAGATGATCCCCAAGGACTCCCGGGTAGCAGGAGTGGCCATGAAGGGACATGGACGGACAAACTCGGCACCCCCAAGAGTGCGCCCCCCCCAGTTCACTGGCTACAGAGAACATTCCCAAAACCCCAGCTGGACAGGGCATGCACATGTCAAAGTCTGGTAAGCTGTTCAGTTTGCCTTTGCTCATTCAAGACTGCCTCATTTGGCCAGGGAAGGCTTCCATGTTTTAATCGCTTGTATTTGGCTGGCATACACAACATACAGCAGTTTATTTTAGGCTACCCGTGCGAATGGTGTTCGCTGTCCTTCTGAAGCTTTCCAGTATTCTCCTCCACGAAATATGGTTCCTGAGGCTGGGGCTTGTTTAACCTGATGTCAGTTATCTGGAAGAAGAGCATCCGGCCAGCCAGCCCAGGACAGCAGTTGTGGTCCCCTCAGCAGATAATGCAAGGCTGTCAGCTCTGCACTTAGCAAGTGTAAATGCAGTGATGAGCCTCTGAAGGGTTCTGCTTTGCCTCCATTTATTATGGCTTAAAATACTTACCTTTTGGTTAATAAGACGGGCTCCTGCCTACAAGTTCTGCAAACATCTTTGCAAATGCTTGGCCTGGCCAGTGATTTCACTGACTGTCTTGAATTACTCTTGCGTATGGTAAGACTACCCTCCTAGACAGCTGGGACCACAGTCCTGAAGCTTGGTTTATTGTCTTTAAACCCAGCCCTTTGCAGTGGGTTTCCATGATGTTTAAGCTGGGGTATCTGGGCTGCTGAGGATGGTGCTGAGGACAGTGCAGACCCCTGCTGCGTACAAGCTTCTGTGCTGCTGCAGCAATGACTGATGCCACGTTCCCGTAGCCAAAACCCATTGTTTCTGACCCATTGGGGTGGCAGCACAGAGTATCGCATGCTGTGGTAGGACTCTGGTCATGAGAAAGAAGTTTCTTCTCCATCGCTGTGCCAAGGAGCACACTGCACATACCGTGCAATAGGAGATGTTGGCTGAGCTCTTTTTTTCGGATTCATTGGTTTGTGCTCTCTTGGAAATGAGCGGCAGGAGGCTGCTGACGAAGCCTGAGCTGATTTCCTGATGTGGCACTCGGGACAAAAGCAGCCTAGAAAAAACAGGTGGGCTTGCCTGTGAGATGGATCCTGGTGGATCCACAACAGCGAGGTAGGGTGGAAAAGCCCATCCTTTGAGGAGGTGTTTCAGTTGGTGAGGCTGTCTCCTCGAGTTGTTGTCTTGGGCAACATAGCCGATTTCGCCAGCCCGGGAAACCAGTTCAGGCAGCTCGCCAAGGCTGCTTTGAGGAGAAGGTGGAGTAAGCCCTCCGTGTCGCAATTATACCTCCATCTTGGGCTGACAGTTAACAGTAAACGTCTGTGGTCTTCCTTGCAGAGGCTGGTGATGCTGTTCTCACTCTGCTTGGGCTTTTAAACCAGCAGCCCTGGAGTAATTGCTTGGGTCATTTTGGGGTGAAGAGCAAAGCCTTCAGCGGAGGCTGTGGAAGAGGAGGGGAGGCCAGGAGGTTCTCCAGCCTCCCAGGCAGAGGCTCCTTGGCTCAGCGGAGAGCAGGCGACCAGCAGCGCGGGGCATGCCAGCTGGGTTCTCCTTCCTGCTTCAGAGGGTGTCCCAGGGCCATGCTGGTGGAACAGACAGGGCACTGCCATGCTCAGCCCAGGTGTTGGGCAGCCATTGGACCTGCTGGAGCAAGGTTTGTTAGAGCCTGGGGTGGGAAGCGAGCGGCCAAAACCACTCCTTTGGCTCTGCTGCCACCAATGCTTTGCTGAGGGGTCCACAAGCCCCACTGAGTTCTGGTGGCACCACCTTCTTCTGGAGCAGCCCGCTCCTCTGCCTCACTGAAGCTGCAGAAGTTACCCCCTCTGTCATGTCCCCAGCCGTGAAGACCCTTGATGGCATCTGCCAGGCTACTGTCCCAGGTAGGGTAAAGGCAGGGAGTTCAGGATGGCTGGCAGCTCTTGGATGGGGTCACTCGTGAGACCAGAACCTACAGCCCACCCTGCTCCAGAGCTATTCCTCGTGTTGGCTCTTTGTTGCTTGTCCAAACCTGCTTGGGGGGTCTCAGACACATGTGTCCAAGCGCAAGTCCTTCCAAGGAGCTTCTTCCACACTGCAGCATGCCTTGCGTCTCATGCATGTGAAACTGCTGGTGGCTTGGAGACCAAACTGGTAGCGCCTTGAAAAATCTTTTGCCCGAGTCTTTTCTTACACCGAATCAGAGTTGGTTTCCTCTCTGGTGCACTTGAGAGGTATTTAATAACTGGTGCTGTTTGGACAGCTTGGTGTCTCTCTGGAAACACCTGAAGTCAAAGATTCTCCCTCATCCAAGAAAATGGTCCAGGTTCTAGGTGGTCCTTTGGTGATCATCCAGTCTACCAGCCTGCAGGGCAGAAAAGTCATTGCCAATATTTTTCAGGGCTTGTCTTGGTAGAGGAGTGGTAGATGAGGTAGATTCATCGGTTTGCAGAGCTTTAAACCTTGCCTGCATAGTTTATTCAGACGCATAACACAGGTACTTAGTCATAAAAGAGAGCATAAATTTGATCAGTTTGAGGCTTAAGTGTGCATTTCAACAGCTGTTCTATGGAGTATCAGATACTTCGTTGGATGAGGCATTGTTTGCTGGAGGTCGTTGTGAACTGCTTTCAGAGTTCAGATTTGTTACCAAGTGAAAGTCACCAACATTTTCTGAAGGCAATTTCTCCCTTCAGCAAATGTATTGGATGCCAAAGGACCTTCCCTGGCCAGGCAGAGGCCAGCGCAGTGTTGTGATCCCGAAGCAGATCTGGTTGCACAAAATCGGTGTTTCTTTCTGGAGCTCCAAGGTCACTGCC
Organism: Elanus axillaris; assembly: GCA_026212715.1. NCBI lineage: Eukaryota > Metazoa > Chordata > Aves > Accipitriformes > Accipitridae > Elanus > Elanus axillaris. The sequence continues at coordinate 1,298,826 of JANZLQ010000079.1, forward strand.
AGAGCTAAGCAAAATCCAGGGGGGTTATTCCCTGTTAGAAGCAGTTTGAGAAAAGGGGGAGTTGTTGAGTCGAGTGAAATATGTGGAATGCTTTGGGGTTCAACCTCCTCCTCCTCCTCCCAGAAGGAGGAGAAAAATAAATGGGAGAAGTCAGAGTGTGGTGATGTGTTGGGGCTGGAACATTTTGTCCTTCCATTCTGAAAAGCGATCCACTTCTTTGGTGAAGTGAATGAAACTGATGTTTTGAGTGGAGGAAGGGAAACAGGTACCCTACAGCCGGCAGAAATGCAAAGCACCGATAGCACCCTTCTCACGCAGAAGGCGTGAATGTGATTTTTATTCTAATTACCCAGCCTCTATTGCTGTGAGCCTAAGCTCAGGCTGGAGAGCTCTCTGCCGCCCGTTGTCGGCACGCTGCAAGCTGGCACCTTTCCACCTTTGTCTTCTTCACGGCCATCTCCTCTCTTGCAGGCTCCCCGTACTACTACAGCGCTGCAGCCCGCGGGGCAGCCCCGCCAGCGGCTGCCACTGCCTACGACCGCCACTGACGCCGGAGCCCAGGGCACCAGCGACGACTGCACGCACCAATGGAACAACCACGATGAGTCACCTTGCTGCGACCGTGCCAGCCACGCCGCAAGGGAAGGAGAAAGTACCTAGTAGGCACCTGCTAATTGAAATTTTGCTCTTTAAGCTTGGTGAACTGATTATTGTTGTATTCTTAAATCTGGTCGCGTTGACTGGGTCTCAAAGCAAACAAAGAAACAGGAGGAAGCGGTTCTCCTGATGCTCTGTGTGATCAAAAGCACGCAGTAGCTTCATGTATTTTGCAGCCGGCTGGCTACTGCTTTAATCGCCTGTGGGTGCCACGGCTGTATCTGGGGATAAGGAAGAGGTGTGAGCAGCCCCCCTTGGGGCAGCTTCCTCTTGCTGCACACTGAAACAGGCTGTGAGACTCAAGGCAATTATCTTTTTTTTTTTCTTTTTTTTTTTTTTGGTGGCAAAGAAAAAAATCAGTCTGCTCAATTTTACACAAGCACCACTGTAAATACTTGCTTGTTTGTATTACTATGAGTGGCTTAAGCATAAGCGGCAACATTGTACAAATATGAACTCAAAACACATCTGAAACTGTGTTTTGAAACTGGTGCACTGATTCAAAGAATTCAGTAAGCTTTAAGCAACTTTGAACCAGGTTAACACTCCTTGTGGCTATATTTCGGGCTGATGTCATTTCTGCATAGAGCATCCTATCTGACAGTCGTGTGTGATCATGTTATATGCTGGTATCAAACACGGGAGCAACTGAAAGACATGGGCAGTTTTGTGACATTCTACTGCTTAATATTCACTTATGTTCATTTGTCATCATAATGAGCACTGAAACAAATTCTCTGGTTCCATCTTAAGCAGCATCCAAGAAGGAATTCCTAAATAATAGTTGACACCTTATGTACATTTCAATAGGTTGTGTGCTAAAACCCAATTATGAACACCCTGAGAGGAAGGGGGAGAAAAATACCACGGTAATGATTTTTGTTAAATGGACATACTGAGCGGGGCATACTGAGCATGGGGGTGGCCACACGTGCTTTCCGAGGCAAACTGGAGTGGAAGGCGCTCATTTTGGGGGTCTGTGCATTTCAGTGAAGGCATTTCAAATTCAAGCCGCCATAGACCAGACATGCATGCAGCTTCCCGGGGCTAATGAAGAGAGGAGAGTGGCCACAAACAACCTGCTAAGCATCTACACCGATCGCTGCCACTTCATGGAGCCAAGAGAGCTGCTGATTTCTCCTTGCAGCCTCCCCCTGCCCCAGGCCGAGGGGCAGCCACCCTCGGTCACGTACGGATGATGGGCACGACGACACCGTCCCCTCCGCCTGAGGGCAGTGGAGAAGCTCCCTGCTCCTGGTGAGGTGAAGATCTGGCCATTGCCTCCTTAATCCCAACTTGACCATCCTCATCCACTCAGAGCAGCACCGGCACTGCAGAGAGGGCCCTGTTCATGCTTGCCTATGTGTGACCCAAGACTGGAGAAGGGTTGTTGGTGTTGAACTTGAGATGCGTTCCTGTGGATGAACTTTCAAGTACAGATACTTGCTTCCAGCCGTACAAGCATTTCTCAGAAACGGCAGCTCCTGAGTTAACACTCTTCTCTCTCCTCCCTCCCCACCTCATTGTTTATGCTGCATGTCTGTTGACCCATTGAGAAGCTCCCTTTCCAGCTCCAGTGGCATCTTCTCACGCTATGGAAACGCAGCCATCACTTCCAAGTTTCTGGGGCAGATGTGTTCAGATCCTCAAAAGCCATTGAGGCACCCAGGTCCCACCGGCTCAATGACATTTCAGTGAGATGCTCACAGAGCCCATCAGGGATCTTGCCCAGAGTCCTTCAAACTGTGTCCCTAATCCAGAAGTAAGTTTTGTGACGAACTTAGCAGTGAGAAAAGTCCTGCTTTTCATTTTTCAGCAATTAATAGCTGATACACACCCATGTTTAACTGAAGACAAATAAGAGCACGGACAATTTACACAGGCAACCTTATGAAGCATTGCTTTGGTGTCATCCCTTTCTGAGCACCCCATGATTGCTTCCACCCTGGTGACAAAGCTGCAAAGGGCATTTCTGTTGACGGATGCTGGTTGTACGGGGACTCCACGTGAGCCTCTGGTCGAGGGGTGTGCGTTGTCTGCACCCTGAGCCCACGCACCTTCTCTGTGAGCTCGGGAAGGGGTGAGGCCGTCCAGTGCCTTGGCTGAAGAGAAGAGAAATGAGGGTCTGACTGCAGGTCGTGAGGTTGCAGGTGATGGCTCCAGAGCAGAGGTGGGCTGAGCTACACCAGCTACAGAGACGCCACACGCTTGCTGACCAGGCTGGACTAAAAGGAGTGTTTCTGTCTGCCCAGTGAGGGAACAGCAGCTCCAGTCGACAGCATGCGGGTCCTTTACCCGCTCTGCATACTGAATTACAAACAGGTTTCTTTTATTTGTTTCCTCAGTGGCACAGCTTGTATGATGTACGCTATTTCAGATATCGTTGAGAAGACCAAACACAAGACTTCAGCAGAAGTTAGCATGCTCAGGACGACGGCGCTTGTAGTTGGGCTGTGGGCTTAGGAAAGGCGCAGGGTGAGGAGGTATTTCCCCTGAAGGATGCATGGATGCCGCTGGATGAAGAGGTGCAAGGTGCTCAGACCTGGCTGGTCCTATGGTTTCACTGGGACTCCCTGAGGGCAGTCGTTGGCCAGAGCTACCCTGCCGGGCACAGTGGTGGGCTCCATCCTGCTGGCTGGGGCTGCAGGCAGGGATGCTGCTGGTGCGTGGGCAGCATACAGGTCCTGGTCAGAGCCGTGGAAGGGAAACCCCAAACTCCCACCCTTGCATGTGCAAGGTGGGAGCATGTGGCCAGCCCACCTCCCAAAACTTGGCAGCCATGGTTCGCTCACATCTGCTGGGTCTGCTTCCCGGCAAGAAAGGCCAGTGAGAGTTGGCCCATTGAGTATGCACGCCGTAGTTCTGGAAAAGACACTTCTTGACAGTACTTTCTGTTATTGAGAATATATTTCGCCTGGGATTTACAAACTGGTTTCCTCAGGAAGCCTGGACTTCCTCTCCGTAGTCTTCACTGGGGGAATCCTCCTTCCTGGGGAGCATCTTTGAAAGGCACTGCTGGCAGAAGGTGGTCGGTCCTCTGGGGGTGGCAGAGAGTCACCTGCTGCCACCCCCTCCTCCATGGCAGCTCCATTTCGTGCGGAGTCACTGGTTGAGGTGGAAGCTGGAAGCAAGTGACCCCTTGGGGCTGCAAGGAGGGGAGAGAGCAGGACCAGCGCGGGGGTTTGGGGTGCCCTGCCTACCCTTTGCTGAGGTGGGATGCCCCGTGGCACAGCGTATCATTACTAGACCCTTGCAGAAATCAGCCCCATAAAGTGCCTTTAGGCAGTTTCAGCACTAAATTCCGCAATACACTCGGTTAGATGGAGGGTTTTCCAGTAGTATGCACTCCAGCAGTGAAGTCATCCAGTGCAGGCTGAGAAGTGAAATCTGAGAGATTAAGAAGGAAAACACTGCTGTAAGACTAAATCAACAGAGGCCATGAGCCAGGGTGACATGAACTGACTTGTTCAGTCAAATGCTGTGAGAGTGCGACTGTAAAGAAGATGTAAAATGCTGTGGGCACTGAGTTTATTTAGCATCTGTGTCCAAAGGTTCAATTACGGAGGCTTTATCATTGGGCAGCTCCACTGACTGCAGAGCTCAGGACGTCTCAGATCCACAGACCGAAAGCTTTGTTTGTTCGCTGTCAGATCAGAAGAACGTTCCAGGCTCTGGGAGCACGGGGCCGGAGGCTGCGTGTGGATTCAGAGACGCAGAGACATCCAAAGCAGTGCTCTGATCCACGCCGTGGACCGCAGGCATCAGGGCAGCCTCAGTGTTAGGGGCACTGGGGCAGGAGACAGCGAGGGAAGCGGCAGCACCAGGAAAAGGAAAAAGAGGAAAAAGAAAGAGGCTGAGAGGTGGTTTTCGGAAGAAAGCCTTCCAGACCACGGAGGGTCGGTCCGTGGAGCTCACAACAGTGAGTGCTGGGGTACCCGTCCCCCCTCCCCGGCTCCCTGTGGCTGAGTCTTCTCGGTGCTGCGGTGCGAGGGCAGCAGGGTGGGCTGGCTGCGCTGGCTGCTGGTAGCCGCTCGCTGTCGATAAATGCTCTGCTCCGCCTGGTCTTAACCGATGGGGTTGTATTCCTTTTCTTACTTTCTTTAATTTACCTAATCTGCACGTCCTTCAGCACAGAGGAGAGACGAAGCCATGTTTACGGTGTTGCTTATTCCCAACTGCCAGTACCCATAGCTTCCAAGAGCCGCGGCCCACTGTGAACTCAACCCGTGCATCTGCCGCTGGCAGCTACGCGGCTGCGGCCGAGTGCGCTCCCTGGTGCTGTGTGTGCACTGTCCTGCACGTGGGTGCCGGCGTCTGTGCCACCAGCACGTGTGAGGCCACGGCCACGAGAGGTAGTGCAGCACTAAGCTGACCCACCCTGTGACTCCGTCCCAGCAAACGCTGGGAAAACCTGCTTTTTCTTCTAGATTCGCTGAGAAAGTGACGTTAGAGGGCCAACAGCTCTTGGGTAAGGCGCCCTGCAGCATCTTGCTGAGCGTGCAGGCGATGCTCCTGTATGGGCCTTCGCAGGCAGAGCTGGGCCAGGCGCACGTCCAGAGCCACGGCCACCACCGCTCCACGCCGGAGGCAAGGCTGGGGATGCCGGCTGGGGAGCCCTGTCGCGTCCCTCGGACCCAAACCCACCCCTCTCACAGGTACGCATTTCCGTGGCATGAGAAACAAAAAGATCCGAAAGGGTCTAAACCAGTGAGCATCGCTTTTTTCTGGTGGAGCTAATGAGACTTGGCGTGCAAACACCGAGAGAAAAGCACGCCAAGGAGGTGCCTGGTGCCAGGACTGCTCGCTTCGGCATCGCCGCTGGTGTAGGTGTCGGCTCCGGCTGCAGCCTCGGTGAGGGGGGGCTCAGGCAGCAGAGGACCCCCGGGGCAGGAGCCAGAACTAAGGGGCTTTGCAGGAGACCGCTGCAGCAGCGCGGTGTGGATTGACGTGCACGCCTGCGTGTCCGTGTAGGCACACTGGAGTTTCTCGGACCCTGGGGCGGCCGTGGAGGGGCGGACCCGAGTCCTGTGGTAGCCCTGGCCACCACCGGGCTGGACCCCTGTGTCCAGGGTCTCCTGCTCTGCCCTGCTGAAGTGGGACAGGAGAATGGCCTGTGGGCGTTGAGACCTGCCTCTCGCTTCGCTCAGCCTCGTGTGGGAAGAAATCTTGTCCTGGTTTTTCACTTTCTAGTGGCCTTTGTACATTCTGAAATTACAGAAACTCATTTCATTGCAAATGGAATTCCTTTCCAAGAAAAAAAAAGAACAGGCTTTTTTTTTTTTTTTTTCTTAGAGACAAACTACTTTGTATTAGGGACTTCTAGCATCAAAGAAATACATATCTATTGTATCCACCAAAGTCTGCAATGCCTGCATTGAAGCTTACTTGTTAAAAAAAGAGAGGAACAAGAAAAAGAGAGGGAGAGAAATAAAAGCCTTCTCCCCTTGAAAAATACATACAAACAAAAAACATAACTTACAAAAAAAAAACTCGTAAAAATAACTGTTGAATTGCCTTTGAAAGTAGGGGATAACATCTGTTGCAAAACAGATGAAAAAATGCTTCTTAAAATGTGTATGTTTTGTATTCTTTTTTTCTAGTAGGAAAAGAACAGACTTGAAATCTTGGTGTTTTTTCCTTAGTGCTGTGTGTTGCTTTTGTGTGTTATAATATTTGAATGTAATTACAGCAGTGCCAATTTGCCAAAGATGTCGAACATTATTTTGGGGTTTTTGTTTTGGGTTTTGTTTTGGGGAGCAAAAAGGGAGGTGGGCTGGGGAGTGGGGTGCTAAGGCATGGGTCAAAGGGAGGGGCCGTTTGAAGGTTTTTTTTTTCATTTATTTGTTGTTTTCAATTCTTTTTCTTGTCAATACTGAAATTTGTGATTTTATTCTAAGTTAAATGGTTGACTGCAACACTTTTTATTTTTAGATTAGTTGAAGAAACATGCAATAAGATTGGCGTAGTTCAATATCTGTGTGTCTTTTCATGAGAGTGACTGTTACTTGTGGACATTTGGTTTTATGTAACCTTTATGTGAGATAATTATTTGTAAATATTTACCATAATTTTATTGGTTCCTAAAATAAAAGTAATTTTTTTAAGTTCAAAAGGCCTGCTTTCACTCTTGTCTTCACCTTCTGTCCTGGATGCCTTGGAAAAAAAAAATACCAGGTGATTGCATTTGAAATGGGATTTGGGGGGCCCTTGTGAAAAGGCACCATCATGCATGCAGGGACGGGCACTGCAGCCCGCGGCCCACAGAACCCCCCTCCCCAGCTGACAGCAGCATCGGACACAGCAGAGCTCTTTGTGCTCCGGCAAAGTCCCAGTCACCGCGCACACGGTGAGCTTTGTGTCGGAGAGGGATGTCCAGGTCCTCAGACAGCCTCGGTTCTGCAGGCGGGTTGGTTTCCTGATGTGGCAGAGACAACCCCCAAGCCAAGCCTAGATGCAAGCTGGAACAGTTTGCTGAGGGCTGGAGCAAACAGCTTTTTAGAAGTGCCTGAAGAGCAGCTCTTGGTCCAGGAAGACCGCAGTGGTTTTCCTGAGGTTTTCCCTGCTTTGGAGCAGCCCTGCCACCCAGCCCCTCCGCTGTGGGAGAGGGTGTCCTCTGGCTGCGCGGGCAGAAGCAAAGGGGACTCCCAAGCGCAGGGATCTTTTGCCCCAGCTGTCATCTCCTTCCGAGCAAAAAATCTCCTGTCCGCTGTGAAACAGATGGGAAGAGCCCAAACTTCTGCCCATGTCACCGCTGGCCACTGGCGGCGACAGGGTTGCATCCAGGCAGGGAGGCACTGGGCACTGGAGAGTGGGCAAGCTCTCTGTCCCCCTGCCCTGGACTCCGTCCTGGCTGTGTCTTTTTGATGCACGTACCCATCAGCAAGTGCCACTAGCTGCAGGATTAATCTCGCTAACTACTACTACCATAAAAAAACTCTTATTAAAAATAGCTGTAGCTAATGACTGATGAATTATTTATTCTCTATTAGTTACATATAACTCCACCTCCATCTGGATGCACAGGCATACGTGGGGGTTTATTTGTGGTACTACTGATGTTTCTTCAAGCTCACCTTTATCTCCATCTGCTATCTCATGGCAGCAGCTCTGTGCTCCTCCAGGTGCCTGCATGCTCTTGGGACTGCTGTCTGGTCTGCATGACCAGAGTCAAACCTCTTGTGTAGCCTCAAGTTGTGAGAAATTACTTCAATCACCATCACACGTGTCCTGCTTGTGCTGGCCAGTGCAGCTGCAGTACCCCAAACACCCAAGCACTGAGTTTGTGAACCAATGGTAAGGGAATGCCCATTTGATCTGACCTGGGCATGTGTTTGGACTGAGCTCCCATATTCTCTGTCTTAATTTTAACAGTATTCTAGCAACGGAGGTATTGCAGATTTTAACTTAACGTTACGCAAATAATGGTGAATGTGTTCAGAACTTCCGCCCTTACCCTTTCTGAATTCCTAGTGTTTTATTAATGATGTTTGTACCAGGTCTGGCTGGCATGGAGTTAATTTTCTTCATAGCAGTTGGTATGGTGCTGTGGTCTGGATTCGTGGCTAAAACGGTGTTGATAACGCACCAGTGTTTAGCTCTTGTTGAGCAGGCTTGCACAGTGTCAAGGCTTTCTCTGTTTCTCTCTCAGAGAGCAGGTTTGGGGTACACAAGAGGCTGGTGGGGAACAGAGCTGGGACAGCAGACCCCAACTGACCAAAGAGGTATCTGTACTATACAGCATCGTACACAACAATAAAACGGGGCGG
>JANZLQ010000079.1:1307348-1325970 GCA_026212715.1 Elanus axillaris
GGGGGGGGTGGGTGTAGTTTTTCCAAAGCAGCTGTTGCTCAGGGACTGGTGAGGCACCATCAGTATACTTGTGGGAGGTCATCAGCAGTTGCCTTTGCATCACGTGCTTTTCATTTTGTTTTCCCCATCCTTCACTTAGCAAACTGTCTTTATCTTGACCCATGAGTCTTCTCGCTTTTGCTCTTCCTATTCTCTCCCCCATCCTGTTGGGGGTGGGGGGGGAAGTGAGCAAGTGGCTAGGTGGATGCTGAGCTGCTGCCCACGTGAAGCCCACCACGGCAGTGTAGTCCTTATAATAAACAGTAATGACAATTCTGACAGTTAAAGTCCTCCAGGGAGCTCAGGATAGTGGGTTCAATGCCATTTTATTTGTGTCCCAATACCATACATTTCAGTCTTAAACCTGAGAAACAGAACTCACAGAACTTTCCACAATTCAGCAAATAATTACAGATAAATAAAATCACAGTCTAATCACAGACAATAGGGAGAGAGAGGCAGAATTTAGTCAACTTGCATCCAAGATTTACTCGACCCCCAGCAGGCTCCACTTTCAGGAGAAGCCTGCACTCTCTGCCCCTGCTGCACAAAGCAGGGATGCTTTCATGCAATACTCTTTCAGAGTGCAGTGGGTGTGCTTGCACTTGAGCCTGCAGCTTCATGGAGCAGCCCTAAGAAGAGCAAATGCTCAACAATCAGTTTTCTGTAATTGCCAGGTTCATTCAGCAGCACCTGTCCAGCCAGCTGCACGTCCTGTTCGACTCGACGTGTCCCCCTTTGCCCCCACGCTTCTCTCCTGCCGTCGGTCACCATCCGTTCTCCAAGCACCATGATCAGTTTGCAGCTCTCTGGAAAGCACGGCTTTTGGGAGCAGCCCTACGTGGACTGAAGGGACACCTCCCAGCACCAGCTTGCCATCCTCCAGCCCCCATGAAGGCATAGGTGCCCTGAGCAACCCCATGTCACCAGAGGGGGAAGGAATCTGCTGTGCTTCCCTCTGAGCCCTGGGAGACTCAGCTTCTTGAAGGCAATGTCCACTGGTGGTGACTCCTCCTGGGGAGGAAGGAAACCCCTCAGCCCTTCAGAGCACACTGCATTGAAATGGACGGCTCACCTCCCAGGCAGCAAGACCCCCACGAGTGGGTCTGGTGGTTGAAGACCACGCTCATTGACAGGTTCAAGTGCAGCTCCCAGCACTTCATGAAGAGGGCAGAGGGGTGGATGGAGCCAACTGCCTCCCCCTCCCAGAGCCTGTGCCGATGCCCAGGCAGATTTTGGTGGAGACTCAAACGCTGCAGCCAAGGGGCTTTGCAGGAGAACTGTCAGGTGGTGACACCAGGAGCCGTGTTGGGGCTGTCCTCTCCTTGCAACAAGGTGCTAGTGGCAGGGATTGCCGTTCCTGGCTCTGTTTTTTTATACTTTTTGTACTTCTGCTGTCTTTCAGCCATGCTAGGTTAAGAGAGGAGCAAATTGTCTGTCCTGCAGCAGGCAGGCAGTGCCCATTCCTCATTAAGCCCTCCCACGTCTGGATGTGAAATGCCACGTCAGCCTGCTGGCAGCAGAACAGTGGGATTAGACCTGACAAAATTGCGGTGAGAGGCGCGGGATCTTCCTGTCTCTCCAGGTGTGAGGCCCCATACTGCTTCGTTCAGTGAGAATGCCCTTCAAGGATGCAAATACGATTTTAGCTCAAGTCTCCATACAAATGGCCATTGTTTAAGATGCCCAGGAATTGTCATTTAAACTTTTAATGAATAGGAAATGAAGACCCTTGGTTAAGCAGAGAAACGTCTCTGTATTGTAATAGATTTTGCAGACAAGGGCAATATGCAGTCCAGCCAGGAAAGTCAGGAGCAGAGATGGCGGGTACACAGGAGCTGGTACAAAGAGATCAAAGTGACAGCCCCTTTGCCAGGATTCCTGCAGTGGGCCATGATGGCTATGAGCAGGAACATCTGGAAATAATGTCACAGACAGCTGGTGAGAACTTGTGGCTTCTGTCTCAGGATTTTATGACCTATTTCTATTCTGAAAAAAAAAACAAACCTCAAAGACTTGAAATGCCATAGGGAGAAAAGAAAATTCTATGTGTGCGCGCTGTCTTGGAGCCATTAGGAACTGTCCTTTAGGGCAGCATTTCCAAAGCGGTGGGGCTACTGACTGTATCCAAATGGTGAATTGAAAAGCGTGCTCCAGCAGCCATCCAGCTGGATGGATTTCTCTCTGCCTGCAAACGTGGTGATTCTCACTCATTCATCCCTCCAAAAGCTCTGTTGGACAAGAGGCTTTGAGCACACCTGGAACTGGATCTCCTGCCCTTGCTTCAAAGTGACCAGTAGGCGTTGAAACGGTAGCAAAAATAGCAGAGCCAAAGCTTGTCACCACACACACAAGAACCTGGCCCACTCACAGCAAAACAGGTAAAACTGGGCAGGCTGCAGCAACATCAAACTCAAATAAAGGCTAGAAGCAGGAATCAGCAATGAGACATACTTTGAAGAAAAGAATATGAAGAAATGGATTCATCGGAGAACCTCCGAAAGGTATAAATTTATGCATCATGTCGCATAATCTCATCTGTGTGTGCAACCAAACTGACACAGCTGCTCTGAAAGGGCAAGAGCCCTGCAAAAGGACTTAGAAGAAACCTTCCTTTCAGGATGATTTTCTTAGATGGGAAGGTCTCCAAATCTGGGCCATTTACACAATGCTTCCAGCCACAATAGAGGCATTGTCAGTGTAGGGCCACAGAGGATTTTGAGAGTAGACTCTTCCCTCATCCCAGGGCTGCAGCATCTCACTGTCATGCTCTGTGGGGCAACACTGGTACACAGATAACCCACCATGTCCCTTCCCTCCACCGTCTGGGTTTGGATCCCCTCAAACAAAGGAGAAATCCCCCACTGGGTGAAACAGGGTTGAGGGAAGATGAAGATTATTATTATGAAGATTATTACCCCTGAGACATTTGTAGGGGGTCCACAGGGTTAGATCATGGTAAGGGAACATGGCCATTGAGAGTAAAGCAGCCGAGAATACTTCTGTTTGAGTTAATGGGACCTTAGTTTGAGAAACATACCGGAAAGCTGAGCGGGGCCAAAGGAAGGTTTTGCCAACCCCCAGTAAGAGGAGAGCAGCTGCTCCAACAATCACCCCAGCCCCCCGGAGACTAGCTGGAGCAGGTGGGAGAAGAGGAACCAGAACGTGGGTACAGACCAGTTGGATTCTGGCACCAGCAGTGGAGTGCAGATGCATGAGCCTCCTCTCTGGCCATAGCCCCAGATTCTGTGCCTGGGGGTGGTGGGCTGACCCTGCCAACAGCTGAGCCCCCCTCCAGCCACTTGCTCATGACTCCTGCAGTGGGGTGGAGGAGGGAATCAGAAGGGGAAAAGTGAAAAAAGCTTGTGCATTCTGGTGATGACAGTTTAAGAAGAGAAGCAAAGCTGTGCACACAAGTAAAGCAAAGTAAGGGGTTCATGCCCTGCTCCCCATCGGCAGGCAGGCAAACATCCAGCCACTCCTGGAAATCAGAGCCTCAACATGCACGGCTGTGTTGGGAAGACCAACACCAACACCCTGAACATCCATCCTTCCTCCTCTGAGCTTTTATTGCTGACCACAGCGTCGTGCAGTGTGGGATACCCCCTTGGTCAGCTGGGGTCAGCTGTCCCCTGCCAGCCCCTTGCCCACCCGCAGCCCACTCACTGGTGGGGCAGGGTGGGAGAAAAATAAGCTATCGATGTGCAGGCACTGCTTAGCCATAGATGAACATCGGCAACCCCAAACACAGCCCCACACAAGCTCCTATGAAGAAAATTAACCCCATCCCAGCCAGACCCGGTGCAGCAGGTAACATGTCTGGGTCGGGCTGAGGGGGGTCCTCCAGCCACCCCTGCCATCTGATGTCCCTATTAAGCCTCTGCCTCCTCACAGCACTTGGAAAGTCATACCTGGTAGGAGACTGCTAAATTCTGGCTCCTAAGTCTATTAAACCCATTGTAAACAGTCCCTGATAACACTTTAAAATAATGGTCCATTACAGCAGCAATGCTTAATTAGAGTGGAACTGACAAATGGAGTCATCATGATTAATGTTATTATAATGAATACATCTGCAATTTGGTATAACACACAGAAATGTCTGGCTTCCCAGGAAACCCTCAGATACAGAGGGTGTCTTTTATATTCATAGGGATATAATAATTCCTCTGAAGGAATCTCATCGTAATTTAGCATGAATTAATGTCCATTTATCACACTGTGTTACCCAGTGCAGCAATTTATCTAAATCCTATATATGCAATGTAGACTCTTGTCTAAGAACACCCGATAATGGAGAAATCCTTTGAAGAAATACATTTACTGTAGATCATTAATGCTCAGTGTGCTAAGTGGCCTTTAAATTAAACCAAGTTAAATAAACTCTTCTTTAATATACCAGTGTAACTTTTTCATTAACAAACACATTAAGGCCTTTTTCATTTACATACAGCTGATGCAAGCATATGATACTAAAACGTTCAATTAGCAGAGCAAAATGTAATTCAGAGTGTCTCCACGGTAAGAAAAGGCAGGAGAAGGCAGCGGCTTGGCACACCAACCTCATGTCTTTGGATAACTGCAGGCAGGTCCTGCAGGAACTTGCGGTAGGTTTGCCTGTATAGCCCGACTCCAGGGTTTGGCAGGAAGGTTGTTCCTTGTAGAAGGGCAATAGCTGCCAGGAGAGGGGGAACCCCCCCCCCAGAGGGAGGTTGCAGGCTGTTCTGGGGACACAGCATTTTCTATATGGGCTGAAGTTGTCCATGCTGCTGTGCTCACCTCCCTCCACACACCCCCTGGGACCGACGTGACCTGCTGTGGGTGCTCCTCGTTGAAGCATCGCCTGTGCCCACATTTGGGCTCCACTTCAGTCTGCAAACTGGTTTTATGGTGCCTCCACTCCTTTCCTGGGGAAGGGAACTGGAGCTGCACCCCCAGCACGCTCCGGCCCTGATGGGGACGTCGACACCGCAGTGGAGAAGGACTGCAGCTGCCGGTGGAGAAGCCCCACCACCGGCTGTCTCCATTCACAGCGAGGAGCACCGACTTTGGCTTGGGGGGGTCCTGCTCATGTGCCAGCCCCATTCCTTGTGCAAGGACCGTGGGGAACCCTAACAGCAGAGCCCTGTGGGTCAGAGCTAGCGGGGGTCTCCTCCGCCTGAGTAACAAACCCCCAGCAGAGCATGTTGCTTGGTGTCTCTCTAGCAAACCTCTGCGTGCTGGCTTGCACGATGCTCTTGAAATAGACTTCGAGAGAACTTCTACGATGGTGTTTATCTTGATCGCCATGTTCAAATTTTATTTACACAAGAGTCTGTCTACAAGATTTCTGATGTGACTGCAGTCCTCTTTACTAGGCATTTTTAAGCAACAGTAAGAAAACCTCTCATACAGGTGAAGGAATAATCTGCCTTCATTCCTGCCACTTGCTTTCCATTTCCCTGTGTGCAATCAAGAGAAGGAGAAGCAATCGCCGTTCTTGGCGGGAGCAGAAATCCCAGTTAGTATAGTGATCTTCTGCTGGGACTCACTGGCAACTTGCTGACTGGCTGGTGCACCAGTGGGAAACAAAGTAAGGTATGTGAAGGACTTGCAGCACAATGAGGAAAAAAAAAAAAAAAGGGCTGTATCCCAACACTTAGAGCTGTACAGCTATTACACATTAGGCTGGAAAAATATCTAAAAGGAGCACAGCAGCCTGTTCTGTGCAAATTCTGGTGGACAAGCCTGACAGTGAAAGAAGAGCTCCGTGCATGTTTAATTGCCTCTTGTGAAAATGGCACTGCACATATATGCTTGTTTGCCATCTAAAAGCTCATGTTAATACTTTACTTTCTGTATGCAAAATTCTCCTAAAAATCTCTCATCTTGCTTGCCTCAACATGCTCTGCATGAGCTAGTTTGGGAGGCTGTTAAATAAACCAGAAGGTGCAGGATTGTTTGGCTCAGCAACTGACTTCAGGACTGTGGGTTTAAATTCCCTGACTGAAAAAATCATGCTGATTACCAGGCTATAAAAGGTGCAAAATGAAGTACATTTAGTCTGCCTGCTCAGGGGGAAGGGGAGGTGCAAAAGCTCTTGAATACCAATCAGAGAAACCAACACAGAAAACAAGGGGAGGATAAAACTTCTGGAAAATGGAGTGTTCAGAGCACAGAAGAAAAAATAAAGGAATAAAATTTTTATATCCGAGTTTCTCAGCAGCAAACAAATGGTGATGTTGGTGGGAGCTCTTCCCTGAGAACACCAAGCTGAAATGCCTGCGTGAAGAGCGTACGCCCCTGCTTGTCCATTGGCTTTTATATTGCAGATACTAAAAGGGAAATCATTGCTAGCTGCATGCCACTGGTGCCGATGGAAAACGTGCTCGCACCCAAAGCAACCTCCCACTTCTCAGAGCATCTTCCCTCCTTCCTGCCGGTTTGCCACCAGCCAGCACTCCGGGGAGGAGGAGCAGGAGGAGCAGGAAGAAGAGAAGAGTTTCTTGCGGCAGAGCCGTTTTGCTTGGTGACACTGCAGGGTTTTGCCTGGTGGATCTTCTCTGCACAGGGCTCTGAGACAAGACTACAAAACGAGCTTGGTTCCTTGGTGGTTTTTGGGGAATGGCAGGTTGGCTGGTTGGTATTTCTTGCAACATACTGGCTCTCCTAGCTGAATTTTAGCAGTTAGGGAAGTGAGGTGGTGTATCTTATTACGTGTGTTAAACACAACTGTAAAAGCTTTTGTAAGCAATAGAGGAATTACCTAAACCTCCAGCTCTCAGAAACTGGGAAGATGTGTGGCTGAAAGATTGCTCTAAACTACTCCTTCCTCTTTTGGTCCTTCCTTTAGCAACCAATGCCAGCTGCTGCACAGAGAGGCTACAGCCCAACGCAGACAGTATGGCACTGTTAACCCCGTGCAGTCGTCCACCTCATACCCTTCAGATGGCACTAACAGCTGTCAAAATTCATGGGTTGCTCTCACCCTCCTCTGGAAACAAGTGCCTCTATGTACCTAATGCAGAAAAGATTATCCTGGAATTAAATTTCAGACAGAGATCATGCCATTTCCAAGGGGATTAAGGGAAACAGCAAGGAGGTTTAAACTTTCACACGTGCTCCATCACTCTTGGGAGCACACGGTAGAAAAAGAGGAGCACAGTGGAAATCAACTAAGTTGTGCACACTCTGCAGTCTGGGAGAGGAGCAGGGGAGGCAGGGAGACACTGTGCTGGACTGCCCCCAGGTTATCACCATGTAACAGATTTAGTCTGAAACAGATGCATCTCTAATGAACGGAGGTAATATTGACCCACAGCCCTAGAGACAGTAAAGGCCCAGTGAAGATTTATCTTTTCATGATAAGCAAAGTTTGAGTAAGCATAGCAGGGTTGGGGAAATACCTTCTCAGTCACCCAAGCCATGCCAGATATTTCAGATACTAGCACACGTTTGGTTCAGGTCATTCCTCCTCTTGTTGGTATCAAGAAAGGGCTCCTACGGGCCAGTAGCTGTAGCATGGAGCAGGGCAGTGGAGTCAGGAGTGTGGCTCTTGGGCATCAGCAAACCAAGACAACTTGTCTGCAGGTTGATACCTTCATCTCTAACTCAGTGATGCTATTGCTGTCAGTACACGACAGACAAGAACTTGGTTTTGTTAACCAGACCTGCTTGCTGGCTGGAAGATAAAGTTTTGTAAGTAGAAAGAACAAGAGGAGATTAACATACAAATTGATGTAATGCTGAGTGCAAATACTAAAGTAGCTGGATTTAGGGGTTTTTTTTGGTCTTTTTCTCATCATTAGACAGGGACCCTAGGGCTCAAGACAGGCAGACCACTACTAAGGTTCCTGAGTCATATACTGTTGGAAACAGGAGGGCACAGGTGGAAAGAAAGGAAAATGCCTTAGGGTTTGCAGAGCAGGTACAGCTAGAAGATATAGAATGACCTGGATTTAGGGTTTAAATTGTTCTTTTCCTCATCTCACTCCAGAAAAGAGAGGCAACCAGATCAGGTGTGAAGGATGAATGAGAACCAGGGGAATGTATTAATTTGGCATGAAACTGCTGTATACGGAGAAAAACTTGAGAGTTTTGGTGTCCTAGATGAAAGCCTCCAATACAGTTGAACTTTAAGTCCCTTCAAGTGGAGGAGATGATGCAGTATACCAGGAATTATGGTCTGAAGTGGGGCAAGGTCAGCAACATTTGGTACTAGGAACTCTATTAGGTAAACAACTCCCTGATTTCATTGGGGTGCTGGAGAGTCCAGGACTTGTGGGACATCTTAGAGAGGGGTGGGAGGGAGCAGGAGTCACAGTGTCCACACATCTCCACAGCTCCATTTCTTCTTATTCTCTTTGTCCAATATGAAGACTGATAGCAGGACATGTGTTTTGGGTTGGTGTGGTGGGGTTTTCGTGGTGGGGAGGGGCTACAGGGCCGGCTCCTGTGAGAAGCTGCTAGAAGCTTCCCTGGCTCCAAGTCGGACCCTCGCTGGCCAAGGCTGAGCCCATCATCCACGGTCATAGTGCCTCTGGCAGAATGTATTTAAGAAAGGAAAATGTGCGGTGGGGGAGGAGATTGGAATGTGAGAGGAAGCCCTTTGCAGACCCTGAGGGCAGTGAGGAAGGAGGGGAGGAGATGCCGGAGGAGGGGATGCCCCTGCAGCCTGTGGGCAGACGGCAGGCTGTCCCCCCCCAGCCCAGGGAGGGCAGTGCGGGAGCAGATGCCCACCCGCAGCCCGGGGAGAGAGGAGCCCACGCTGGGGCAGGGGGAGGCCCCCCAAGATAGCCGGGGCTCCGTGGGGAAGCCCGCACTGGAGCAGGCTGGACCTGAAGGACTGCAGCCCGTGGGAAGGACTTGTGCCAGAATAGTTCACGGAGGACTGCGTCCCGTGGGAGGGACCCCACGGTGGAGCAGGGGAAGAGTGTGATGAGTCCTGCCCCTGAGGAGGAAGGAGAGGCAGACACAACATGTAATGAACTGACTGACGCCAACCCCCATTCCCTGTCCCCTTGCACCACTGGGGGAGGAGGTGGAGAAAATCAGGAGTGGAGTTGAGCCAGAAAGGGGGGAAGGGTGGGGGGAAGCTGTTTTAAGATTTGGTTTTACTTCTCAGATTGGTAATAAATTAAAATGATTTTGTGTCTTCACCAAGTTGAGTCTGTCTTTTGCCCATGACCATAAATGGTGACAGATCCCTCCCTGTCCTTGTCTTGACCCAAGAACGTTTCTTTATATTTTCTCTTCCTCATCCCATCAGGGCCAGTGGGGAGGAGTGAGCAAGCGGCTTCATGGTGCTTTGTTACCAGCTAGGCTTAAATCACAACATCTGTTTCTGTACAGACATATATATAGCAGGGTCTTCATGCTGGCTGAGCTTCAAGAGCTCCTGAAACACAGCAGATTGCAGGAAATTCTGGTTTTGGAGCTGGTTTGGCATGGCTTTGTGCCAACATCATCATGTTACCACCTTGTTTCATTTTCTGTTCTTTCATTTTAATTTATTTCAATTTTATTTCAACTAGCAAAAGCATGAAAACTAGGTGTCTATTCTGTTGCTGTGTTAGTGAAGTGATTCAATGGTAAAGACACATACATTAAATAGGAAATGAATTAAATACTACAAGCTCTCAGTACAGAGAGGTTAATGCATTACTCCAACAGTGACCATCACAACTTGAATCTCATGGGTTCTGCATGGTGGAACTGGGCTAGCTGGCACATGCCAAAACCAAAGACACCAAGCCAAAGCGATGTTGATGAACATCTGCTCGCTTGACTAGATCCAGACAGGACCAGAGCACCTGAGCAGCTCGGCTTCATGACAGGTCTTCATTTTATACAGATCCTTTTCTTACTATTAGGAGAACTGAGGCATAGAAGGACCTACTGAATTCAATGACTGCTATATTCAGTATGGTAGCAAACAGTTCAGATGCCTTGCTGTCCAGGATGGCCGACTTGTGGTTACTTACATGGCCAAAGACAAAGCAATACTCCAAAGAAGTGCCTGAGAGATGCCCCTGTGGGTGGTACCAGGGCTCTGGAGGCACATTCTGACTTACAGACCAGCACCTCTCATACATGGGCTGAATGCGGCTCTTCTGTCTGTCCTGTGGCTGTGCAGAGCCATGGCAGCCACAGACTCAACTAACTCTCTTGAATATCTGTACTAGGCTAGGTGTCAGGAGAAGGTCTGAAAACAGCTGAAAGATTCACGGAATCGCAGGGTAGTTGAGGTTGGAAGGGAATTCTGGAGGTCATCTGGTCCAACTGCCCTGCCCAAGGAGGGCTGCCTAAGGCAGGTTGCCCAGGACCACATCCAGACAGCTCTTGGATATCTCCAACCAGGGAGAGTCCACAACCTCCCTGGGCAACCTGTGCCAGTGTGTGGTCACCCTCAAGTGAAAAAAGTGTTTCCTGATGTTCAGAAGGAGCCTCCTGTGTTTCAGTGTGTGCCTGTGGCCTCTGGTCCTGGCACTGGGCTCCACTGGAAAGACCTTGTCTCCCTCACCTTCATTCTCATGAGGTATTTGCACACATGGATGTGATCCCCCTGAGCCTTCTCCTCTCCAGGCTGAACAGTCCCAACTTTCTTAACCTTTCCCGATAAGAGACATGCTCCAGTCCCTTTAGCACCTTAGTTGTCCTCCGCTGGACTCTCTCCAGTACGTCCATGTCTCTCTGGTACTGGGGAGCCCAGAACAGGACACAGAGGAAGTCACTACAGAGCTCAGGTCTCCAGACCCAACCTGGACTCTTGCTCCCTCACATGAAATCTCTGCTGACTTGTTTTGCTGGATTTTTCCCTCAGCACTTACTAAGCTGTGAGCAGATGCCAATGTGCGGATGATTTTTCAATATATTATCACCTCTTTGTATAATCAATAAAAATTTAAATGAGAAGACCTTGGCTGATTCTTTAAATTCTATTATAGCCAGACACCAATATTTACAACCCTGTAAAATTAAGCATTTCAGGACACAACTACAGCATAATAGCATTTGCAAGATGCTTTCCAATTTTTTTTGTTGATGTGATTTGTGTGTTTTTAAATACTCCACTTGCAGTTTTCTGTATCATGCCATGCATTTCACAAATAGCCTGGATGCTGCCCCAGTTGTACATCCTTCCTTGCTGCACTACAGCCAGTTCTGCCTGGTTCCTATCACTGTTTTGGACTGTAAGCATCATAATCCCAGCTTAACAAAATAATTCTCTGCCGTATTCATCTAGTTTACAATTATAAAAGGAAGTCTCAAGACTGCCACATGTGTGTTGCTTACTGTTGTGGTTTAAACCCAGCCAGCAACTAAGTCCCACACAGCTGCTCACTCACTCTCCCCTGGTGGGATGGGGGAGAGAATTGGAAGGGTAAAAGTAAGAAAAGGGGGTTGAGATAAGGACAGTTTAATAACTGAAAAAAATAAAATAAAATACTATAATAATAGTAATTTTTTAAATTGTAAAGAAAAGGAAAATAAGAAAAAGAGAGAGAAATAAAGCTCAAGAAAAACAAGTGACGCAAATGAAAATGAATTGCTCATCACCAACCAACTGATGCTCAGCCTGCTCCCGAGCAGCCCCCTGGCCACCTTTCCCCCTATTTTATATGCTGAACATGATGTCATATGGTCTGGAATATCCCTTGGATCAGTTGGGGTCAGCTGTCCCGGCTGTGTCCCCTTCCAGCTCCTTGTGCCACCCCCGCCTGCTTGCTGGTGGGGTGGGGTGAGAAACAGAGAAGACCTTGATGCTGGGTAAGCACGGCTCAGCGATAACTAAAACATCAGTGTGTTATCGACATTGTTCTCATCCTAAATCCAAAGCACAGCACTATATCAGCTACTAGGAAGAAAATTAACTCTGTCCCAGCCAAACCCAGGGCACTTAGTAATCCAGAACTAATGTGACCAATATGAAACTCTTGACTTCACATATCCACCTACTGCCATTGGAAGAGTAGCACTGTGTATGCGGTGGAGGTTTCCATACTGTATGGGAAAAAAAATACGTAAATATAACAAACAACTCCAATGTAACAACTAAAATAACTTTTAATTGTTTTCCCTTCACTTATATTTTCTGCTTGGCTGACTCTGCTTATGGGTCCTGAAAAGGCCAGCTCATCAGTTTTTGTTGTTAATCAAGAACAGTAATTGTGTAAGTTATAAAGACACAAGATGATTCTTTGCTGAATAGGATAACAACTTCCAGAAAATGCAAAGTAGTTTTTTTAATGTTTTTTTTATTAGTAATTTGTAAGACTGCTATCTGAGTAAACAAGATCCCCAAGAGGCACTGGGAATCCAGATCTGAGCAAGGGTTTGCCCCCATATTCCTGGTGCAGTGGATGCTGTTTCAGAAGGGCTGTCACAGGGCACACCAGCTCAGGGCACTGCGGCTACTCTAGCTCTGCCTCTGTTCAGGATCAGCAAACACCCTGCAACCAGGGAAAACGGTGGGAAAATGTCCTACCTACCCTTGATACCATGGTAAGTATCATGGCAAGCACCATGAGAGTCGAGTAAACACGCTTTGGAAGGTGCTGTTGGTCCTCGGAGGCTGGGGTAAGAAGTGGGGGCATATCACAAGTCCAGCTGACCTGAAACATTAATTCTTGGCTCGTCCTCCAGCCTGTGACCTGCAGCCCACCCAGTTGCCCTCCTTGGGCACAGCACAAGGGCCAGCCCTGCCAGCCTGCCCGGTGCGCTTTTCCCTCCCTACAAAACAGACTTTGGGTGGCAGGATGGGCCACAACACCGGGGGATGGCTACTGGAGCGTAGGAAGGGGAGGTCTTTCTGGGGACATTTGCACAAGGTGTTCAACTTTCTGTAGAAACAGGTGAGGAGCTACCTCGCAGCCCGCCACAGGTACCGGAGCTGCCTCCCAGCCATCGCTGTACCGGCTGCTTCCTGCAGCCTTGCAACAGCTCATGGCCACCCTCGTTTGAAGGGCAGGCAGTCTGCCCTCTGGTTTGGTAGGGCAAGAGACTTACTCAGCCCTTGGTAGGATGAGACAAGGATGAGGATGCAGAAACTCTTACGTCAGTGACAGTGCCGCACTTTGCCTGCCGTCAACCCTCTCCTCCAGGATCCATCCCTGTGAGCTGCTCCAGCCCTGTCTCACCACAGTCTTTCCACCTGGTGGGGAAGCATTTGCATGTTTGTGGGTTTTTCTAGTCCAGGTGGGGCAGAAAAGGGCCCCCAGGAGGAGAAGGCTGGGAGCGGCATGAAGAGGGGAGAGAAAACGGTGATGGACAGGAGAGGAGGAAGCCTACCATGGTGCCAGGAGCTGGGCTGCAGTGCGGCCAAGGAGACACAAGACCAAGGTGGTATGTGGGCAAAGCCTGACTGCTGAAATGACTCCTTGTCATGCTGATTTGTGCTTAAAGCCTTCCTATTGCGAGTTCAGTCTGCAGCACTAATCACACCACACATTTGCAATACACTTTGTCAAGGAAATGAAATCAGTGGCTGATAGCAAGACAACCAGCATTTGACAAGGAACAGCTAAAAGAAAAATCTGGAGGAGCTTTGGGATGGGTAACCCCCACTACAAGCAAAACAGAGCCATTTTCTAATAAGAATTGGGAATATTCAGCATAAGAGCTTACAAATCCCCGAAGGAAGTGGAATGGGACAGTCTATGTCACTCTAAATATCAGGTCTGATCTCAATTTCATTATTAGCAGTGATTTTAAACTCTAACCAGAAAACTTTGAGGGAGGAGATGGCTGGATTTTTTTTTTTAATAGAGCTAGTTAAGTACTGCTGTATCCTGAAATCCTTTTGTTGTATATCTACTGAGTTACAAAATGGATTTAAGTGGATGAACTCTGGTGCAGCCTGCTCAGCAATGCATGAAGAAAAGAGTTGGAGGTGTAAAAAATGTCAAATAGCTTTCTCATAGGCATTAAACTATTAATAAAGATAAAATGATCTTTATGTTTTCAGTTTATAATGTCTCTTTTATGAAAGTAAGAAGCGGCATTGATTCACGATTCATTGGTTTCACTGCTTTGTGTCATTACTGGGAACACGTCAAGAATGGCACCTGGAGCAGGCACTAAGTTGAGGGCAAAAGGTGGCGAATGGAAGAGAAAAGTTTCTGCTTTTTGAAGCCAGAGCATTGCTTCTGTGGGGGTCTCCTCCACGCTCCACAGGTGACCCAGCGCATAGAACATGGGGTCAAGGGTGAGGGGAAGGGAACACCACTTGATGGAAATTCCCAGAGCCGAAGTGAAGGTCATGGTGTTCCCAGGGCTGGGTTGCACCCTGGCCCTGATGGCATGTGTGCACTTTGGAAGCAGTGTTGAACAAACTCATTAATGAAGAGGTTATTACAGTTTCATTAAATGGAACAGATTATTACAATTTCTTCATAGCCATTTCTAACTTGTAATTAAGGTATCCCGAAGTGTCAGATGAATGGGAACCAGGATGCCAAAACATTGTATCCCAGGTCTCATGCCATCCCGAAGCCTCCAGTGAGTGGCCTGATTTCTGTAAATCAGAATAACTCATGGAGTAAAGTTTCATTAATGCAAACAGTAACAACAGCCACAAACCCTGTGCACTCCCTGAATCCAAAATAGAAGCCTAAATTTGGGAAAATCTGAAGACCCAGCCCAGACTATCAGGGACAGACCATACCCCATGCCTGAAGAAATTGTGCAAACCCCCTCTCCTGGCTTTGCTCTTGAGACAGCTGCAAGTACTGGGGAACGGTAGGAACTGTGGGCTGGTCATTGGTGCCCATCAGATGTCCACCTTGACAAACCCAGAGTAGCACAGTGGCACAAAAGCAGTTGGGAACACAAATTAGGGACTCAGGGGAAGGGACATCCCATTCAGGATCCTCCCAGCCTGTCCCAGGAAAGGCTTAGAGACGCAGGGGCATCTACCGGGCAGACAGAGTTTGTGCTCAGCTGCTGGAGGGATGTATATGTATTCTTGAAGGGATGTATACACATTGCCACTGGTGGACCTCTGTCCTACTCAGCAAGAGAAGGAGCAGGATGAGGCCACTGGTGCTCTCTGTGTTCCTGTGTACCTCGTCCCCCTCTCCCGCATCTCTGTGGAGCAAGGTGTGAGGTCGCAGAGCATCCTCCCGTCAAGGGCTGCGGCACGGGCATGCCACTCCATTCTCCCTTACTGCAGGATTTAAAGCAGTTAATCTTAAAATATTCATCTTTCTCTCTAACTGGCAGACACTGGGTTTCTGTCCCTCATGCAGCAAACCTCAGAGTGCTGTTTGAAAGGCAGTGCTCCTCAGAAACTCCTGACCTACATTTGTATTAGATGTATTAAATACACTTATGTACATGTACAGGAATGCAAGACAGTCATTGTGCTCGCTTCACAATGAGGAAAGGAGGATCCCAGCACTTGGCCAAGTCCACAAGGAACACCCTTTGCAGAGAAAAGACTTCAGATCGTGCTTTCCAGGTCCTACATTAACGCTGTAATTAGGGAGTCCTCATGTGCCGTGCGGTGCTGGCAGCTCTGCCTGCCTGCTGTACAGAACAGCAAATGATTACAAACTTACACCTATTCACTTTTTTTAACTTTGACTTATTAACTACGTTAAATTAATCACAGAGTTAGAACAACAGATGCTGTTGCTAGGTAGGGGTAGAGATGGCCAAGCTAATTTTCTAACCTGCCTTGTCTGTGCAGAAAAGTTTCAACAATTCAGTGTTTGTGTTTGAAACATTTCCACTGTTTCAATAATTTTTACTCTCCTGTATATGCATGTCTTGCAGGTGAAAGGGGGCTGGGACAGAACAAACGTGTGGCACATTCAAAATCAAACTCCTCATCGAGTTGGAAAAAGGGTCATCAATTCACCCTGTTAATCTCCGGTCTAACCAGGGAGGCCTGACATCCCACTGGAGAGAGGGCAGTAGCTGCTCTCTGAAACCTCTCCCACTGCATAACATGAATGGCTTATTTTCAGACTATCAAATCCATTTAACAGGGAGGTGAAATATGCAATTAGTATCATAGAAACGAGCTTCAGTTCATGATACATCTTAATTAGCTATGTAATTTTATTTATGTTCCATTTGTAAAGTCCAGCCTTGTAATTACTGCCTGAATGTTGAGTGAAGGTTTTTTTTTAGCCTTGAAGCATAAAGGAAGCAGAAATGTTTGGCAAATGGTGAGGGAAGTTGTCTGAGGTTAAATGAGGTTTCAACAGATACATACTCCTCCACTTCTCTAATGGCTGTGGATTCCATGTTGGCTTTTGGGCCTCAAATTTAACAGTCAAACAAACTGAAGACCACGACTCGTTCCAACAGCCATTCTGGTGGGATCTGTCACATTTCGTCATTCCTGGCAGGAGCTATTCACATTTCATCTCAGGGAAAGGGGAGGCAACAGACACTAGCTTTTATTTACCCTGTACCAGTCTGGCTTAGTGGGGTCAGGATTATTGTTTGCGGGAAAATCTGTTTCCCAAGATAGGAAATCACTCTTGTTTATCCACAATCCTTAGGGAGGCACGATGCTTGAAACACTGCTGTTTGGCAAGGAGAAGTCTCCTTTCTGGACACATTTATTTTTTCTAACATTTTCCTACTTACTCAGAATAACTATCCATTGCTGAACACCTGGTAGATGAACCACTCTTGCTGTAGCATCCCCAAGGATCATCATGGCTTTTTTTGGATCAGATTTCACAGCAGCAACATGCTATCTTCAGCAGACCTCAGACACCCTTAAAAGAAGATCCCCAAATGCCCCCGGTGGGACCTACCTGACAGTGCAGGGTGCTGTAGAGTGTTTTGCAAAGGGTGAGAAGAGGCAAACCCTGGGGCAAATACCAAACAAAACCTGGAGAAAATACTGTATTACAAAGTAGAGGAGGAAGAATCATAACTCCAGGGGAGGGGGGTGCCAGTACATCATGCAAAATCACTGGTCCACAAGTACCTAAGAGCAGTGCTCGGCTCACTCCCTACAAACCAGCTACACGCTAGATTGCAGAGAAGCAAAGAAGCTGCATAGGAACCAGGAGATGCATGTTTGAGGAATAATTGGCATTTGACAGGCTAGAAAACTTGCCCAGAGTTGTTGACAGTTCATAGAGAATTAGTATATTATAATTCAGTAGCCTTTTTTAAAAGAAAAGAAGGCATCGAAGGGAGTCAGCGTGTTACCTTGGGGCTTATTCCCTGACTTTGCAAGGCATATGTGACATAGCCACTTTTATTCAGAGTTGTTTCGTTTGACTGTAGAAAATGCTTTCATTTAAAAGAGCTGTCGTGCAAAATTAGTGAGCATGTAAGGCCTTTTAAAACTACTCATGGTTACTTAATAGCTAATTAATAGTTAACTGATAGCTTGTAATTAATTACTGTAAGGACAACAATTCCTAGTTCTCCTGTGATGCAGAAGGGCCAGACTGGACCAAACAAGTGACTGCAAAAGAAGCACAAAATCATGATGCTTTGGATTCAATTCCTCAGTTCTCCACTTGACCTGCAAATGTCCGTCTCCTGGACTGCAAGCACATCCTGGAAAAGCAACAGAAAGTTGCTGGGGATGGGAGCTTCTGACTTGTCAGGTGGATGGTGGGGAGCAGGATGACTGCCAGAAAAATAACTCCCATCCTGAGGTATTGACTAGACATACACGAGCAAACCTGACCTTTTCTCAGGATGCAGCCACTGTAACCAAGCTCCCCAGGCACGCCTGGGATTCATCAGAGCCTGGGAACTGGTTCCTAATAGACAGGACTGGGGAACAGCCTTCTGCTGAACCTCCCTGAAAAGACAAGACCACCGCATGGACAATGGCACTGGCACCTGGGAGGCTCCCTTTCACCCTACTCCAGTGCCACAGGCATCCCAGCGAAGGTGGGGTCCAAAAGAGTCTGACAACGAAACCGCCTCATCAAAGCTGTCTTACTGCCAAATAATAGTGCTGGAAATAAATAATAGCTTGCATATGAATAATAAATAGCTATAATAATTAATAAATAGATAAATAATAGCTTGCAGCACTTGCAATAGTGCTGCAGAAGTAGGAGATGGGTGACTCCTCCCTGCCATCTGCCCCAACCCCCCCCATTTTCGGACACAGGCTGCGAGGATGGTTTTCTAGTGGTGACATGGGCCAGAAACCACAGGAGGTCAGGTGTGTTCACCAATGGTTGGCTGCAGCATCCCTGTCCCTGGCAATGCGGCTTCAGACCAGTTATTCTCTTCCATGCATTTAGTAATGAAGGGATGAAAGTGCCTGTGATGGCCCAGCCCAAGAGCACAGAGACACCAGCTCGGCGGCTGCACTGCAGAGGAAACAGCTGAAGAGAGCAGCTGTCTGTGTGGAGAGACAAGCAGGCTGGAGGACCTTAAATCAACATATTTGCTCCCGCTCTCTGAAGACGGGAGCCCTGACCTCTGAGGAGAGCCTGGGGCTGACCCATCCCAGCAAGGCAGGAGCCGGCAGCAGGCCAGGGACTCTCTTTGAGCTCCAGCTCAGCCAGAAAGCCCAGGGATGTCCTCGCTACTGCAAAGCTGTGGCTTTCCAAGCTCAGAGAGAGGAGCACCCATTAATCACTCCCATTGCCTGTTCCCTGCCCCC
>JANZLQ010000079.1:1326024-1357584 GCA_026212715.1 Elanus axillaris
ACCCACCCTGGATGTCCTGCAGAATCCCCTGCATTACAGGAAGATCTGGTCTCTTGCTGCATCCCCTGAGGTCTATGGGGTTGGAATAGGACAGAGGAGAGGAGAAATCCTTAAGGGGCTTTGCAGAGCCAACCCAGGGGAGCAGGCCTGAAATTTGTACCAGAGCCAAACCAGGACTTTTTTCTTTGTCCCAGCTGTGCCGGTGGGGGGACAGGAAGGTGGCTGGGTGCTACGCCCCGGCTTGTTGCTGACAGAAGAAAATCAGCTGCCTTTGATCTGATCTGCCACTAGGCTTGACACGGACCTGTGAGCTGTTTTCATTAGGGGAAGACACCAGCTGCTGAAGCCCTCAGGAGAGTCCCAGAGCTGCAAAGGAGGGAGGAATACATGAATTGTGTCACTTTGCAGTGGCTTGGAAAGGGATAACAACATATCACAAGCCGCACCTTGGAGATCTTACTGTGCAAATAGGGGAAGAGACAGGAGATGAATAGAGCTAACCATGGTGATGCCAGTGATCACATCCAAAACCAGAGCTGCCAGCACATTCCTTGCAAGAGGGACACCACCATAATTGCAAATCCAGAGACAAGCAGCACACGCATCTCTCACTCCCGGGAATTAAGGCAACTTCCATTTAGGGAGGTTTGACTATTTTCTCATTACATGTTTCAATGTCTTCAAATGGATTAAAACATGGAAAATAACCTGAAGTATTTCCTGTGGTTTAATGCTTCATCCCACTCTGGTGTGGACAGGAGTGCTGAATGACCAGGATTCCCCCAGAGCAGAATTTCTAAACTCCACTTAGCTCTACCAAGGAGCAGGAGGAAAATCCCCCATACTGGTAAAGTCTGCAGGTGCTACAGGTCAGTGGAGTGTCTGGCTTGGTAGACTACTCAAATCTGCAAAGTGTGCTGGTTTTGTTTGAAAAACACATCTTTCACATGATGAAATGCAAGGTCTGGCAGGTATGAGCATGGAATGTTCTCAGATTTGTAAAAAGGAAGCATGCATGTCTGGGAAGGAGTGACAGAGAAAAGGATGTTGTGAGGGTTGAGGTGCAAAACAAACTGACTAAGAGCTCCAAGGACCTGGCTGTGGCTGACAGATCAGGGAAGGACCAGGGAACAGACACAGCAGCATAGACAGGAATGCTGCTCCCAAGTACAGCACTAGTGGTCCCATAGCAACGTAAAGCATCTCTGAGTCAGAAAAGATGTAGGCAAACTGGACGTGGCTAAGGGCAAATCTCCTAGAAAAACTCGGGGCCTGGAAACCTTACTTGTACTGAGAGACTGAAGAAGGACCAACCCCTTTAGCTGGTCCAAGGGTCAGTTAAAGAGCAACTTGACCTACCTGGTCTACAGGCGGGAGCTTTGAGCACAGGGCCAAACAGAGGAGAGCTCCTGCACTGAGCAAAGAAAGTCAGGACAGGAGCTAGGAACTGGGTCATCTGAACATGGAATATAGCATGCACTTTTAAGTTGGGGAGAGAACTGAGCACTGGACCATTTTCCTTTGCAATAAAATGGGTTTGTGACTGTTGACACCTCTACATGTCATTTCAAAAGACAAACTCAGTGCAGGTCTTGGACTTGCAGGGGAAGTCTGATGGTATCAAACCATGTCATACAGGGAGCCAGGGCAGGTGAGGTTGTTTTCCTTTCTAGCCTCCCCACATTGGCTCTACCCATTGGCCTTCAACAAGAACATAAGAACCTGTGAAGGTCTGGGGGTGGAGGACATGCAGAACCACCTTTAGTCCTGGGTCACAAGTGGTGGAACATACCTTTCTCGGAACATTGGAGACATTGGTCTTCTTTGACTCCTACAGTGCAGAAACAATGTGGTGGACAGAAGCCTTTAAAAGGGAGGCTGGGAGGGCTGACTGAACTTGCCATGTCACCCTGCTGCAACCCCTCAGATGGCTTCCACTGTGGGTAACGGACCCATGCTGGGAAGGTCCAGGTTCAGAATCCATAGGCATATCTGGCTGGAAGAGAGTGACGTCCAGCAGCTCCTAGGGAGAGGGCTGGGTGTTCCAGGAGACCTTGGAACCCTGGACATCTGTATAATTGCTTTAAATCTCTTCTTTGGGTCAATAAATCCCTACCAGCTATTTTTTAAAAAGGGGTGTAGGCAGGTGACAAACTGCTTACAGTAGAAATAATGTGAATATTAAGTTAATCAAAGCACTCACATTGGAAGGGATTAAAAGAGGGGAGGGGAAAAAAAAAACAGCTCGTAACAAGCAATCCATGTCACTTTTTTTCCCTCCTGTGTACTCTTGCTCTGTCCCATTTGTCTAGCAGTAATCTACATTTCAAATGATTACATGGGAAGCTGAAGTGGTAGTGACAGGGATAAACGAAGCTTGTTAAACTAATAGCTGCACTAATGCCCAAATATGTGAACTTCCAGAGTCAGGCAGCATCCAAGGCTGCCGGAGCTGTCAGCCCTGCTCCCCCTGGGCTCGTCCGCCAGCCGCTGCCACATGATGAATGGCCCTGTCGAGTAAATTCATCCGGGGCCCAATTAAATAGGCAGAAATGAACTAGAGCCGTCAACCAGGGAGAGAGAGAGGGAGAGGGAGCGAGAGAGGGAGGAAGAAAGAGAGGAGATTTTAAAAAAAAAAAAGGGGGTGGGAGGAGGGGAGAAATATTCCTCACAAAGTCAAGGAAGCTCCAGCGCAGTGAAGTCATTCTGTCAGAAAATGGCCATTTAATGCTTTGCCGAGCCCACGACAGATAAGTCATCTGAGGAAGCTTTAGTGGAGTCCCAGGGCATTTCATTTATTAATTATCAGCCTCGAGCGGGGATTGCAGCCAGCCTCTCCCTCTTTCCCATCCCTTTTTCTCTGCCGAGCGCTGTCAGCGCCTCACCTCCTCCCTGTCAGGCAGGAGGGAGGCCGCATGGCAGCGGGCAAGTTGGGCACATGGTGGCAGAGGCAGTGGGGAGAAGGATTTGTGAGCTCTGAGGGCACCCTCCTTCTTCGCTTTCCTTAAAAAATCCCAGCCATGGCACTTCACCCACAGCCTCGGTCCCCTCCTGTTCCCGCTGCACCCCAAAGCCCCCTATCTTCCTGGCAGGGACCAGTCGGGCCCTGCACAACAGTCTGGCCTGCTCCACCATGTTCCCTCCTGAACCCGCATTCCCTCCCCTCATGGTGAGCCAAGACCCGGAGGAGAGGCCCTCCCTGCCACAGGCAGGGTGGGGACTGGCCCCAGGGATGGAGCAGCCCTTGGAAGCCATGTCTTCCCTTGGGAAGCCCAAAGGTATGTCATGTGACTTCGGATGAGCACTTCGCCTGCTACATGTGGGACCTCGTGTTGCCCAGGTCGTCACTTTATCTCGCCTGATGCTGCTCCCATCCGCGTCTGCCGGTTCATCCCGGCTCCCTGCCTGACGAGGTGCATTCCTCCGTGGTGTGTGCCCGTCGCAGGCAGGGCCAGGGTGGGCAAAGGCAGGCGAGGAGGAGCCGCTGAGCTGGGTGAGCCCTCAGCCTGTTGTCTCTGGTGGCCGCCAGCACAGTCGGTGACAGCCGGCAGTGCCCACAGCCTGGGTCTGCGCTGGACTGGGAGATGATGCTGCAGGAGGACAGGTCACCTCCTTGCCTTGTTTGTATGGCACAGAGTACAACTGCTTTCCTTGGCCCAGAAACGTCAGCAAGTAGAAGGCAAATGCCAGCTATGGAAGGGATGAGAGGAGGAGAAGGGGTGGCAGTCCCAGCACCCAAGGCAGAAAACCCAGGGGCTGCAGGGCTCCAGTGGCATGAAGAGCAGGCTGCAAGTGGATCCAGATTTGAAGAAAAGGACCTGCCTGTGATTGACCTCCATGGAACTTCAGAAGAACCAGAAATAATGGAGTGGACACCCATTAAAGTCTGCTGATAGGGCCGATTTCTTCTCCTCTCTCCTTACTGCCTGAGGAGAAAGGCTGCCTAAGGCAGCACTAACCACCCAGTCAGGCTCAGGCATGTGCTGGCAGGGAATGGGGATCCCTGATGGTCTTCCTGGTGCCTTCTCCAAAGCCAGGGTTCCTCTCCTGCCCTGCACACAGATGTCACCAGGCACATCTCAAGGAAAACCTGGCATTGCTTTTGGTGAAGCAGCCCCTTCACCCAGCCCTAGCCCCACACCCTCTATGGTATGAGTTCTTGCTACAGCACCAGACCGGTGAAAACAAAAGGCTGTTTTTCAGCACTGCTGCATTCACACCACAGAGCACTTGCCTCATCTCTCCTTTGGCCCCACTCTTACAATGATTTCTGAAAATAACAGAGTAGTTATTTTTTTGGCAGGGGACATGACATGATGTTCAGCTAAAGCACCTGAAGTAATGCAAGAGCTCTCCCCCAACCCAGTAGAGTCGACGTTTACCCAGCAAGAAGCTGGAAAAATATGTTTCAGTTCACAGTGATTGTACACAATGAAGTATGTGAAGGATGCACAACCTGTCGGGGTGGTTCTGGAGAGGGGCTGGCAGCTTGCTCAGGCTGTGGTCTCACCCATGCTAACTCCTGGTCCCAGTCACTGAGCTGTCAAGGCTGCAGGTGTTGCGACAGGGGCACAGTGACCATTCAGTCAAGGCAGTTGACTTCATTCGGCAGTTCCCCTCGTCCAGGGACAACCTCTGTAGCACTGGGTTTTTTGCTCAGGTCTGCCAGGTCTCCCGGGTCCTGCAGATCAGCGGGGGCATCAGTGAGACATGGGTGCCTGAAGCCTTGCCTTGCCTTGCCTTGCCTTGCCTTGCCTTGCCTTGCCTTGCCTTCCCTTCCCTTCCAAAACCTCCTCCATGCAACTGCTGCTCCTTGGGCAGCATGGCGTTTCTGTTTGCCTTGTGCTACTGCAGCACATTTTTTCCTTCCAGTTAGAGCCAATCAACATGTAAGCTACTTCCAAAGAGGGGGGTGGTATCACTGGTAAATTGTGAGTTGTTCCAGTTATCACAGTATTCATTTATCTGGCTGTTCTCAGTGCCTCACAGACACGTTCAGAGCTAAGTCCCTGAAATACATAACACCAGTTGCCTATTTTACTGCCTGCCCTGGTACTGTATGTGCTCCAGGGCCTCATGGAAGAAACAAACTGGTATGACAGTATTTTCTTGCTTCTGGCTTTCTTCCTGTAACTTGTAATATCACATCTTTGAACTTCATGGCCAGTTTTCTGAACATTTTGTGGGAGATGTTATCGAAGACCCCTTGAAAGCCTATAGAAATAGTACCAACTCATTATCCTTTCCACTGTCATGTTGATGAGATTTCTCTGTTCTTCAGGAATTCTGCACTGAAATTCCTCCATGCTTCTTCATCACGTCTCCTATAGCCTATGTATTTGGCTCTACAGTTTAGAACCATAGAATCACAGAATCATTGAGGTTGGAAAAGACCCTTAAGATCATCAAGTCCAACCGTAAACCTAGCGCTGCCAAGTCCTCCACTGAACCGTGTCCCCAAGCACCACATCTACACATCTTTTAAATACCCCCAGAGATGGTGACTCAACCACTTCCCTGGGCAGCCTGGTCCAGTGCATGATAAACCTTTTGGTGAAGATTTTTTTCCTAATATCCAATCTAAACCTCCCCTGGTGCAACTTGAGGCCATTGCCTCTCGTCCTATCTCCAGCCACCAGACAGAAGAGACCAGCCCCCACGTCACCACACCCCCCTGTCAGGCAGTTGCAGAGAACGATCAGGTCTCCCCTCGGCCTCCTTTTCTCCAGACTAAACAGCCCCAGGTCCCTCGGCCGCTCCTCACAGGACTGGTGCTCCAGGCCCCTCACCAGCTCTGTTGCCCGTCTCTGGACACGCTCCAGCCCCTCCGGGTCTTTCCTGTACCGAGGGGCCCAAAACTGAACCCAGAACTCGAGGTGCGGCCTCACCAGGGCCCAGTCCAAGGGAACAATCACCTCCCGGCTCCTGCTGGCCATGGAATTTCGGATCCAGGCCAGGATGCCGTTGGCCTTCTTGGCCACCTGGGCACACTGCTGGATCATATTCATCTGGCTGCCGACCAGCACCCGCAGGTCCTTTTCCATGGGGCAGTTTGCCAGCCACTCTTCCCCAGGCCCGTAGCACTGCGTGGGTTGTTGTGATCCAAGGGCAGGAGCTGTCACTTGGCCTTGTTGAACTTCATACAATTGGCCTCGTCCCATCGATCCAGCCTGTCCAGATCCCTCTGTAGAGCCTTCCTGCCCTCAAGCTTGAAATGGCCAAAGCTACTGTGCAGAAGTTGCCCTCGTGTACCTCCTACTAGTGTCCCTAATTAGGGGTCCCATCTGCTCTGCTCTGGTCTGCTGAGGCAGCAGCCAGTGCTAACACGTGGCAGTGCAAAGGCATTGGCACAGCTCAGCTGCCATGAGGTCCATCAGAAATGCTGGTGTGCTGTCCACACCAAGAATATACCCTCTACCTCTGTCATGCATGGCAGAAGATATATCCCATGGTGTAGTAATATGTAAATGACAGTGTAAAGTTTCGGCATAGTGGCAGTGTTTGTTGCCAGAGCACTGTACTCTCTTGCTGGTGCGCAACAGCATCATTCACTGCAGCACCCAGTGACTGGAGGATAGCTAAAGGAATAATTAAAGACAAGCTCTGTTTGCACTAAAAATGACTTCTTTTTTTTTTTCACAGGGCAAAGATTTTTCTTATCAAGAATCTATTCACTAAAATGCTAATGATAGTCAGTGATTAGGAACTGCTGCTCAAGTTTTGAAAGTTCCCAGTGGGTTTCATAGACACGGAGTGTAGCTTGTCAGTTCAGGAAATGCTTTCAACAAATCAAACTTCAGGGTATGCATTTTTTAAAAATATTTCATTTCCTTAATGCTTCACTGTGCTAAAACCAATAGGGAGTTTTGAGTTAAGTGACAAAGACCACATTATTAGTTGCAAAGTCAGTTCTGATAGATGTCTCTCATGGCAAGATGTTCTCAGATAGGCATAGAGGAGCTGCTAGCACATGTGTGTAATGCTTATCTTAATTAAAAAGAATAATTGTTTTATTAAAATGAATTATGAACTTCTTTTTATTTATTAGTGTGGGAGAAGTTCTCTGCCAACTAGATGAAAGTGTTCCAATAAGAAACACAGACTTTTGAGAAATGTGGGACATAGCTTCCTCTAACTCCAGTAGGAGTAAGCAAAGAAATTTGTTGCAGGCAACACCTTATTAACGCCAGCTCATGACAGGGTAGAAGCGTTCAGGTCTGGCTGTGGAGCCTTTGAAGATTTCCCAAGCACCGTTCCTGCTGCTGCTGCAGATTTAGAGAAGAATATATGACGTGGCCAGTACATCCATGGTTGGGATCCTGGATGCCAGCACACACACTCTCATAGGCTGCCCTGTTGCCCCAAGAAGAACACTCCTCCACCTTGTGACAGGTGCTGGTTTACAGTCCCTCTTCTGGAAGAAACTTGTTTAAGCTTGTAGCCCAATTTTCATGGAAAAGTTGCAGTTAGGTGAGGTCATTCCCCATGTACTTGGGTAACTTTGGAGCCCCAAGTTACTGTTTTCCAGTGAAGCTGGGGCCCAGCTAAAAACACCACCTGATGGCTTCTGTCAAGTAAGCCATGTGCAAAGTGGATGAACACATTTGTGTCCTATGGCAGACTGCTTGATGTCCCATTGAATAAAGTCTGTTGAGCAACGTCCACAACTGAAACAAAAAAAGCTCTGCATGTGCACACTTGCTTTTCATTGTAGTTGCCCCATGGCACAGACCTCTGCAAAGGGCTGGTCCCCACACTAGCCACTCTGGCTTTATAAATGTAGTCTTCATGAGAAGACTAGTATGACCAAGCTGGCCCCCTTCATTGTTTGCCAAGGAAAGGCAGGAAGCACCACACAAACTTTTAAATCCAATTACAGGACAGGAGTGTGTAGACCGATGTGCTGCTGGGGGAGGTGTTTGGTGGTCAGCTGATGAAGAGCAGGAGAACGTTTCCTGGGCACACCACAAGTCCCCCTTTCTGCACAGGCCTTGCAGATTAAGGGCTGCTGGCTGGCTCTTGGCAGAGCTCAAATTATGGAAATGAAGTAAATGAACTGTTTTGATGCCTTTTAAGTTTCTCAAG
Organism: Elanus axillaris; assembly: GCA_026212715.1. NCBI lineage: Eukaryota > Metazoa > Chordata > Aves > Accipitriformes > Accipitridae > Elanus > Elanus axillaris. The sequence continues at coordinate 1,334,110 of JANZLQ010000079.1, forward strand.
TCTGCTCCAGCTCCTTCACTGAATTAAGCGAGGGGGAGGGTTTAAAATCATGGGGGAAAAAAGGGCAAGCAGTTACCTTGCTGATTAAGGAGAAACAAACCCAACATATTTTGTAAGAAATGGATTATATTGCTTATTAAATATCCCAGATTTTGTTCAACTACAGACTATTGTAGAAATGAGACGATTAGTGGGAAGGTGTGAGTAGAAGGCTTTCTTTGCCATTGTAAAGCAGTAACAAGAAACACCAGAGACGTTAGGTGATAAGATAGTGTATCTGGAGGTATAGATATACATGTGTATGTACGTACTCACCTCCACTGGTGAACCTGCCCCACAGGCTGCAGAGGTCCAACACTCTCTGGGATTGCCCCAGATGTGTCCTCACCCCTAAGCCCCAACTTCTGCCCTCCTGCTGGTCCCAGGATGGCCAGGTCCTCATCCACCCAGGAGAACCCTGCCCCTCCCTGGGTCCCACCCCCCAGCACACCCTGACCGCCTCCATCTCTCCTTCCAGGGCGGACAAACATCCCCTCCCAATGCAAGGCTTTACACCGCACTGTAAACAGCTTGTCTGATGTCTGAGTGGGAGGACAATCCATCATTTTTAGTGTCTTGCCTGTCCCTGGGGGCAGGGGAGGAGAGGAGGGGGGTCAGCACAAGACCCTTCCTGTATAGGCACTGAGATGGAGTGGTTGATGGCCCTTAAAGGAAAGGAAAATAAAGAAATAAATAAATAGACTGAAAAGCCTTTCCCTGCCATCCTTACCCTGCAAGTGTCCTTACGAGATAAGATGCCCTCTGAAGTTCATAATCCTGGCTGAGATCAAAAGAAATGTCCAAAATAGTGAGGAAGGAGCGATGTGTAGCTGCGGGCAGGGTGAAGGGGAGCTGTTGCCTCCGCATTCCTGCAGAGCTGGCTCACTGGATCACTGTTTGCATCTGCCCATCATTGCTCTGCAACAGCACAGTCCTACCAACCCTGCCGGAGCCTCCGCACACCATCCCTAGAGAAACGGAGGAAAAATGTAGGATGACAACTCTTAAAACAAAGTCAAAGGAGGAAGAGAGGGACGGACTGGTTACAGCCAGTGGTCCGTCCAATCCAATATCCTCTGATAACAGGCAGCAAAGGGGCTTTCCAACACTGGAACAGATTTTCTGGGTTAATCAAAAGCCTTAGTTCTAAAACTGACTAGCTTTAGCTCAAACAAATTAAAGACACAACATTGCAGATCAAGTAAAAAATGATAATGATGGTGTAAAATTTTGGTAAATATTAAAATGCTTAATGAAAAAAATGTGTTTGCTTTTGCAGGAAGAACTGTAGAATACTTTACGAATAAGGCTTAAATGAATCTATCTGCCATTTTGTAGTAACTTTTTTTTAATTATTTGATACGGAGTCAATAAAAGCTTATCAAAAATTTAAAACCGAAACTAAACCAGAAAGGTTAAAGTCAGGCAGATGTATTTCTCTTCACTTGGTTGCTCATAGATGGAGAACTGGTTTTGCAGACCAACCCATAGCTTCTGGGCAAACTACTTTAAAATAAAGCCAAAACCTGACACTTCATAAGGATTTGGTATTCAGAGTTTTCCCGCTTTGCTGGGGAAGCCAGTCCATATGTAGGGCCATTAACAGTGCTGAAACAGGGAAGTAAAGGGCTGTGCATGAATCTCACCTGGGCTGAATTTCAACATAGCGCCTTGCTTATTCTGCTTTTAATTTTTAGCAAAAGCAGTAACAGAGATCACCCAACCCAGCAACAAGGCACTCACACAGCAGAAGTGCGAGAACACCCTCGCTGATCTGAGGAAGGACAGTGAAAATTTGGGCCAACAGACAGGATCACATCTTGCGTCAGGGGGCGGGTAACGTGCCTTAGCTATGTTGCTTTGGTCCCACTGCAGGTTTGCTGATGAGGAGGGATTTGGAAGCCCCCAGACACCCTGGGGTCAAGACATTTTAGGAGGTGGCTACTCCCTCCTGTGCACATGAACTAGAGGATGGATGGAGGTTTCACCCCTGGCTCTGGCCAGGAGCCACCTGTGGCCAGGCGAGATCAGCACAGCCTACGCGGGCAGAGGCTTGGTCCATGCTGCCATTTCAGTGCTCGCCAGCCCTCTGCTGCATGCATCCCCTAAACTTTCCTTTGCGTTTTCCTTTGCAGGCTCCCCAGCACAGATCTTCCTGTGCTGTTGAAACTGGCAAATTTAAGCAAATGCCAATAATTCCATTTCGTCCCTAAATTTCTTTTGTCATCATCATTGAACTTGGCTTACTAATGATTTCTTAGAGTTTCAGCTTGAATGGGCATCCATAGATTTTCCTTCTTTTTGGGTTAAACCTGGAGTTATCATCGGGCGTGTTTCTGTCAGCTCTTAACTGTTCCTTTCGCTTGCCCATGGCCAAGCTGCTGCATAAATCTGAGGATGCAGAAGGGATTCAGTGGGGAAGGGAAAGGGCTTTATATCAAGGCCACATCGTTGCATGCATTATGCTGCGGCACCGCAGCACTTAATCAAGTTCTAATTACACCTGGTTGACAAATTCCTAGCCCTTTCAACTGGAGATAGAGTGTCTTTGACTGAGTCCATTAGGGCTCGTAATTTTTGATAGTTGAGTTTGCCAGTTGTCTGCTTATACTGATTTTTTTTCCCTCTTCTAAAACCAACTTTTATATAACTGCAAGTCTGGGTTCATTTACTTTATGTACAGGTCCCCTAAGAGGCAGAGAAGTGAATTATACTCTCCCTCTTGGTCTCGTGTAGTTACTAAATTACATTTTTAGCACCTGAAATTAACGGCTAACTGGAGGTAGGCGAGGGAGAGAGTAAAGTTAATGAATTGACTAAATATGATAGCAGAGGAAAGCAAAGAGTGGTGTTTCTCCTGCCTGTTTTTCCAAATTTTACTGAAGCAAGAAAACGGCAATTACAGTCAGCCCCAGGGTGTCTGTGAACCAAACGAGCCGAAGTGCCGGCCACGGGTGTCAATGCGCCCATCACCAAGCAGGCGGCATTATTTCGGGAAGCAAAAGCTCTGGCGCCGGCCACCCTCGTGCCAGCAGTGGGGTGGACTGGCCAGGCACTGCGCTGCCCAGCAGGGCTGGTGGGCGGCCGGGCAGCGGGTGGACCTCCTGACTGGCAGCAGCTCTCCTCACCCCTGTGCCTTCCCTGGCACCGGTCGGGACTAGGACACCGGTGGTGGTCTGGGGAGAAGGAAGGTTACGCAGCGTGGACACATGGCTGCAGGTCAAGCCTAGGCTGATTTTGGTTTTCCACTCCATGTGCCCAGCAGGTTGGAGTTACTGGCTGTGCCAAAGCTGCTGTCTTGTGCCTCGAGCGGGGAGCACAAGTTGTACCAATAGGTTGCGTTTCAGCCTCCTAGAAAGATGCCCAACAGTCAGTTCAGCTGACTCAAGGCTGTCTCTTTTCCTCTCTCTTCGTTCTTTCCCTCCCTCCTGCACAACCCTCTGCCTCAGCCTGATCCCCACACCTGCACCCCGCAGCTCACTCTCAGCAGGCTCCTGGAGATGCTCCTGCCCTACTTGGCCCTGCACCGCTGTTGGCCCACCGGAGAGGGGTCCCCACTAGACATGGGTGCCCAACGGAGAGGGGTGCTTTGTACAGGGGCTGCAAGACTGACGGATCCAGGGACAGGCAGATGTGCAGCCCAGCTCAGGAGGGCAGAGCTGGGCTTTGGCTGCGAACATCACCACCCCAGCGCATCTCGCAGCTGTCAAGTGTGCTGAAAGCACAGAAGCAAACCACCCTGCACACAGAGTTACAAGCTATTGGGTTTGTACCTCTGAGGCTCTCAAATTCCTGTCCCGCTCTCCTCGATGTGGGTTTCAGTGCACAGCTTCTCTCAGCTGGATGACAGGGCTGCAGCAGTGAGCCTGCGGTCCTGCACGCTGTGCAGCGCTGCCAGCTCTTGTGTCGCTCATCGGGGGTGCTTCCCCAGTGCAGAGAAAGTCCAAGCAGCCAGCCTAATTGTGCACAATTAACGTGGCTTTTTTTCTGGGGATATGCAAGACAGAAGCCAAGCCAATGCTTGTTTCACTTCCCAGCACCTACTGCTTTAGCATTGGTTATGTGGAGAGAGAAGTGCTTGACGAACAGTCAGTAAGCTAAATTAAAAACTCCCTGTCTCAGGCTTACAAAGTTTCATGCACTTACTGCTTTTTCCAGATGTGCAAAGTTCTCCCCTTCTTCTCCCCTGTTTTTGCATCATAAATTCTAAGAGCATTTTGAAAAAGATAGTACCTAGCTGTATTCTTACTTGAAACAATAAATTTAATATTTACAGTTATAGGATTTCCTCCTGGACTGGTATAGTATGCCAAAGGTCTCTGCGTAGCACACTGGAGTTGTGATAACAAAGACTCAGTGAAATGCCCCATGAAGGGGACCGAAATAGTACTTGAAGCAAACAGCCTCAAAACACCACAGAACATCCCACTGAAGGTCCAGGCTTGCTTAGCAGAGGACTGGGAATCAGCTAGGTACCTTGAATCGGGGCTCACAGCAGCAGCAAGTGGCTGCAAGAGACCAGCTCTTTAAAAGGGGAAATCTTGAGAGAACATAAGAAACCACACAAATTTAATTGCTAGAGTGACATTTTCCTTTGACGTGTGAGAAATATTTTCTCCATTATTTTAGATTCAGCTTGAAAATTCTGGAATTTTATCCTTTCTAGACAAACTGGGATACTGCAAGTCTGGCAGCAACCTTCTGCAATTGGCTATTTGCCCTTCCTGCAGACCAAAGGATCCTTCAGAGAAAAAGCTGAAATAGGAAGAAAGCCCTAAGTCAGCACCCCTCCCCACCCCAAATGCCATGCTGGCAGCAGGTGAAGCTCTGCATGGTCAGCTCCTGCAGGCATCCATCGTGCAATTATTGATTCTTCATATAATGGTTGTCCCTGCTGCCTGGTCCCATGTTTCTCTGGTGAATGGTCTGCAATTAAGCTGGAGAGCTGGGAAGCAGCCCCTCGCCAGGTCCACTCTGGAGGCGAAGGCACCGATCAGCATCGATAATGCAAATGGGATCTCCAGTAGGTGGAGCATGGCAAGCCGCATGGCCAGGCAACGTCTGGAATTTCTGATTTAAGGGAAACATTGGGGTTTTGAAACATGTCATCCTCCTGACTCAGAGTGAAACTGAGTATTTCTAGAGGTGCCATGCAGAGCTGTTGGCTCAGGAAAATTGGCATTCCACAACCATGGCATTTAATGGAGGAACAGAAGCCCTTTCAAATATAATTATTTTGTATTTCTTGATTTCACTTCACAACATCTCATGAGCTTACATGGCAAGCACGAAAATAATGGAAATAGGGGGACCCCGCCCCCCCAAAAAAAAAAAAAAAAAGAATCTCAAACTGTTGCTCTGGAATGTTTTAAAATGAAGATTCCAAAGCTGAATATATGTTTTGGAAGTTTCTCATGTGGAAGTTTCTTAATTTCTCAAAACAAACACATATGATAAGACCCCTCTGTTTGGGTGAAGTTGGTGTTTTCCAACAAAGTGCACTGAAAAAATTATGACCCACTTCAACTGGCTAACAGCCAGAGCAAGCAAACAAAAACACAGTACCGTGACAGGATCTCATTAAAGCAAAGAATTAATCAAGGTCCTGAATGGAGAACCATCAATTAGCAGCATTGAAGATTACCCCTGAAGCTGGGGGGGCCCGTGACCACTCACATGCATGAGAAGGCTATGGACAATGGATTTTGTTAAAAGTATTTACTTGGGTAAAAGTGGGAAACTTCTGTTGTGGGAGACATTCCAAGGTTTGAGAGCAAAGAGTCAACTCAGACACCGGCAAAATAAATCCTCGGATGCTGGCCTCCCACCCTGGCCAGGGTCTTCTGAAGGAGATGCCTGAAGAAGCAGAAAACTGTCCCCTTGCCACTGTGCCTCTGGCTGGAGACACACGCAGCACATTTCTTTGTGGTTGTTTGTTTGTTTGTTTGTTTGTGTGTGTGTGTGTGTTTTTTCGCTCGGCAGGAAGAGTGGTGTTGCCATGGAGCCTGGTCCGGTGCCAAGCCCCGTGACGCTGACCACGAAGCTGTGCGGGTGCTGCCAGAGCAGCCAGCATCCCCCCGCAGGGCTCATCCCCATCCCGGGAGGAGACACGGCTGTGTCACACAGGATGGTTCCCACTACACGTTGCTATGGCCACTGTTCCCACTCTGACTATGATGTGTCCATGCTGGTCCCTCACGTGTGGCATTAACTTGCTTGAGATGCACTTTGGTCCCAAAATTTCCATCTGCCTGCCTCTGTTTCATAAAAAAACACCCCTGAGCAGACACGGGCTCCAATCCTCAAAATAGTTTTGGCCAAGCACTCCTAGTCACCCTAAGTGTGCCCAGCAGCTTTGACATACACTTTTGAATGAAATGGGAACTGACAGTGTCGAGGCATTGTAAGCACTCAGCTACGAAGGATTCATGCAATTATCTTTTGTCGGAATTCATTTTGTCAGCCCTGCATGGTGCTAATGTTGTTAGAAACTCTGAAGATGAAAAACTGAGAAAAAAGAGCCAGTTAGAGCAGTCTCTGGTCATGATAGCATTTTTGGGGGTAGGAGAAATGACAGCCAGGGAACACCAGCAGTCCCAAGAACAAGTGCAGGTCTGGGAAATTGACCGCTCAAGTCATGGGATGCCAGTGCAACCATGGATCTCCAGGAGTTAATGGTTGTCAGCTGTCCACAGCTTCCGAGGTACGTTGGGGGGTGAAACCTCTCCAGCTGGATGGCTGGCTCAGGCAGGGTGTGTGGAAGGCTTACCACAAATAGTTCAACCGTCACTAGTTGCAGAGTAGGGAAAGGAGAATTTGGTTAACTGCGTGCACACTCGTTTGCTGCCCACCCCTGGGAGAGACTCGCTGGCTCCACACTGCAGGGCACTCATGGGGATGTTGCTGCTAGAGTGACTCCAGGGCCACACTCCCTGAAAAATCTCTTGAAACTTTGCTGTGAGTGGATTCCCTTAAAAACTACCCATCCAGATGTTCAGACACATTGTCAGAGATGTGCCCTGTAATTCTGGAAGGAAATGTGTCTTCCGACCTTTGCAAAATTTGCTTCATTAAAGTTTCACTGACAGTTAAATTTGCTATTTCTTGTAAACAGTCATACTTCAGGGGAAAAAAAATTATCTTTCATGTCCACTGATTTTTAGTAAATTTATTCCATTTTTCATGCACTTTTTCTTTCAAGATTTCAAAACTATTTACTTCAGCAGTTTTCAATTTTTTTTTTTTTTTGCAGTAAGGTGCAAAAAGTTTGTTTCCTATTATATCTCTAAAAAATATTTTTTAGCTGATCCAATCAAACAAAAAGTATTATTTTTCACTTTGGCAATAAAATTTTCACTCTTTGAAAAAGCAGCATTCCCATACTCAGTGGTCCTTTATCACTTTTGCCCCAAGAATTCCCCACTGTGGTGCAGGTGTAGGCAGAGTCAGTGAATTGCCAGGGGTAAGTGCCGTCTCTGCGGCAGAGAGCTGGGCACTCTGGTCCGCGATGGTCAGCTGGGCTTGGATGGAGCGCCAGGCTCCATGGGAATGAACACACTGACATCTGTTGACTGGACACTATTTCTTCAGCCTGCTAACGGAGCTCTTCGTGTAGCTGAAGCGATTAAGGCATGGGAATTGAAACACAAAGGATCGCAGCTCTTATTTGTCATCAGGAAGGGCCTTATTAGGGAACACGCATATCTTTCTGGTGCTCAGGTTATGCTCACAAAGCCTATTAAAAGGACATTAATGAGCTGCTTGTAACTTGGAAAGATCTCTTGCTTTTGAATATTTAGGGTTACATTTTACTGGCAACAAAATCTATTTCAGAGTTGGTCAATTAGATTAAAACCTTACTGTGCAAGGCTTTAAAAAAACACTTTAAATTACCTTCTGTTTCAAAACATTTACAGAATCTGAGATTTTGTTGACTCTCCCAACTCTCGGACAATCCCACAGTCTGTGGTGGAAGAAAACATTACATTTACTTCCCATGAAGGTGGACGCAGTTTCTAAAACCAAGAGCTGTAAAATGTCCCATAACTCGGCTTTATTTAGCAGCAGTGAAGCTGAAGTGCTGAGCTGTGAGGCAGCCCCAAGCCTGCCTGCCTTTAGAACATGGGAAGGTTCTTCTCCCAACCCTGCTGAGGGAGAAACCCACCAGGCTCAGAGGGATGCTCAAACATCAGGAGAGAGACTGGCTTGCAAGAGGGAGCCTTGGGGGAGCATCTTCCAGCCTTTGAGCATCACAGCAGAGTTACACAAAAAAATCTGGCTGTCCTTCATGCCATTTGGTCTGAGCTTCTGTGGGCTCAGCGTCTCACCCCGAGTCTCCAGAGTCAGTGAGGATGGGCCTAGGACACACAAATGGCCACAGCTTTTTGCTGGCAGGAGAAAACCCACCCTGATCTCTGGGGAGGGGTCCTGCAAGACTGGCATTGACTTGAGATTTGAGGAAGTGACACTTCAGATCCCAAACGGAAAATTAAGAAGTTAAAAAAGAAAAAGACGTTTGGAGAAAAGCTGGAGCGAGAAGAATTGGGAAAAGGGGCTGAGAGGTACTGCTGTGGGCTTGGGAAGTCTGGCCTCACACATCTTCCTTGTGACATGCTCTCTGACGTAAGGAACTGTGTATCTGCAGATGCAGAACCAACTTTGATCTGAAAAAATGGAAGTTCTTTGATCTGACCCTTGCTTCCAGGGAATTTTTTACAGGCTGACATCCCATGATTTTGTCTGCAGGTAGTAATGAGTGCAGTACAGAAAGCCAGAAGAACATTTGTTGGAAAACGGAGATTTAAAAAAAAGCAGCAATGACACGACCTTACTGTAATTAGAACTGAACAGTTCAGTTTCCATCACAAAGAGCTTCACAAAATGCTTTCACTTGTCTACAGTGTTTAAACCCAGAGCTTTATTCAAAAAGAAGGACTGAGAAATATGTAGTTGTCTCTACTGTCTCCTGCAAGATCTGACACATCTGTAGCCCTTGGAGAGTTAGTAAGCTCATCAAGGCACCATCAAACTATCACTGTTTAAGTAACTTTTTAGAAGCCAAAGGTTGGTGTTGTAAAGGAAAGGAAAGATAGAAATTCATCTTACTTATTATGACCTCTCTAAGGGTAGGTTTGAATTACACTCCAGGTGGGCTATGGAAATCTTTCATGTCTCTCGCTCCATTAGTTGGTACACTTAGCGAAGGCTGGGTAATAACCAGACATACTCTTCTCGTCATGAACAAGACATGGCTACACATTCGCTCTGGCAATTCCTGTAATATCGCCTTCTCTGGGCAACCAGCATCATCCGGTTCAGCTGGCATAGCCCCAGGCAGGTGGAGGCAGCCTGGCTGTAGCCCTGAGGTCTGGCAGCACTGCACAGGCTTCCAGCTCACCCATCACTTCCAGCAGCACGCAATAGAGAGAGCTTATTGCGGAGAGTGTCCTACCATCACCTCCAAGGGCAAAGCTAGGACGTCCATAACAGCCAGAAGTAGGAATTGATAGATCTGAGAAGGGCACTCAGGCAGCAGTTGTAGAGACACTAAAAGACATTGCTTCCTTGCTCTCGCAAGGATTAGAAAATGCATTGCTTAAAGGGCACCAGCCATACCAGTATTGCTTTTAGTGTTTTGCTTAAATTCGTATGTTAGTGTTTTGCTGAAATTTGTATGTCCTAGAAGCAAGGAAAAATGAAAACATCAGTTTTCCCTTAGAGGTTAAGGGAGAAACTCTTCCCCCTAGCAGCAAAGAATATTTCAAGAACTAGAAGGCAAATCAAGAGAACCCAGTGAATTTGTTCTCTTTTACAAAGCTCTGTGTAAAAGGTCCGGTGCCGCAGTAACGGAGTGGAGGTTAGAAACAGGCACAGGCAGCTGCTGCTGGGTGTTTGGTTTGTAATCACTTCAGAGCTGGGCAGAAAGAGGGAGAAAAGCAGAAGCCTCTCCACCGGGACACTGTCCCAGTCAGACACTTTGGAAGAACACAGCGAGGCAGGTACCTACAGCAGCAGGGCCATGGGATTCCTGTTCAGAGCTCTGCCTTTCATTAATGACTTTGATGTGTCGTCCTACCCCCTCACTGCAGAGCCCTCCTCCTCTGGCACTGATGGACGTCGGCATCGATCCGGTAGCTCTGCTGAACAAGGACTCCGCTGGTGCAGAACCAGCCCTGGGGTGAGGGCTGCTGCCTGCTCTGCCCTGAGTCATCATGTGCCCACCAAAGCTCCTCTGCAATTGCCCCTCTAGGCACAGGGAACCCGCATCCAGCAGACGGCATGATAAAAACTTGCATATCGGTTTGCTGCATTAGCAGTTCCCCTGAGCAGAGAAAGATCTGTGGCTCATTTGCGGCTCCAGGCTATAGCTGCCAGAGTCAGGGACGGAGTCGAAAGGACGGTCCCTTTTCATGGCCTCCTGCCACCCACCACAGAGCAGGCACCCAGTTTAGGAACAACAGGCTTTGCTTGGGCATCATGGTTCTAGGCAGCTCACTGGCAAGGTGAAACCCCTCTGAAGTGTGCATTATCTCTTGCATTTGACTTAGGTGAGAGGTTTTTCTTAAAAGTCATGAAAATGCCTGGGGTAAAGGCCAGCGCATGCATGTAAAGCATTGTCACAGAGTAGCAAAGATGACTTGTCTTAAACTTTGTCATTTCAGCTTAATTGTTGTAACACCTAAATTAAACGAACTCCATAGACCTGGGTGGACCTGCTCTTGTAAAAATGACCTGCTCACCATGTGTGTGAATGGCAGCATCTGACCCTAAACCAGCAAAAAATTAAAGCAAGGATGAAGAAGATAAGTAAAGCCAAATAATTCAAGGAGAGCAATTTAAACTCATATTGGCAATAATAATGTGCACTGGTCCACATCTGATCTTCAGCTATTTCTAAATTACATAGAGATAATCAAAAAGAAAGAGGATCTGCTACACATTCGTGTGCAGAACAAGACTCTGCAATTAGTAAGCTGAGGTCTATGGTTGATCAATAGTGACCCTCCCTGGTAGCTCTGGGTGTTTTTACGAGGGGAAGGTCATTTCTGCTATTCCAGTTGTACAGGGAAGAGGGCTTCCCCTACATGAGAAAGGCTTTAACCTGTCAGTGCTGGCCATTTCTGGCACAGGATTGTGCCAACGAGGATTTTTTCTGAAGTTCTCGTCGTACAGCACTGTGGTCAGCAGGATGTAAGCTTCAATCATCAGGTTTTCTTCCAGCTGTTTCTCAGGAAGATCCCAGGATTGCAGCATGGCTGAGGTTGGCAGCAACCTCTGGAGGTCATCTTGTCCAGCACCCTTGGCTCAACGTGGACTCACCCTGCAACAGGTTGCTCAGGACTGTGTCCAGTCAGGTTTTGAGTATCTCCAAGGAACGAGGCTCCATGACCTTTCTGAGCAACCTGCTTCAGTGTTTGACCGCCCCCTGAGTAAAAAGGTTTTTTCTTATATTTAAATGAAATTTCTTTTCTTTCAACTTCTGCCCATCATCTCTCATCTATTGACCGGACACCATGGAGAAATCCCTGGCTCTGGCATCTTTACTGCTCCTCATCAGAGATTTATACATGTCGACAAGACCACTGGTCACTGGCCACCAGCGGGACTTCTTGTCACTCATTACAGCCCCCTGGACCTGCTTGTTCAGTCATCTCTCAGTCTATCTCACTGTCCATTTATCCACTCCATCAGTCTGTCTGTAAGTATTTTATGGGAGGCAACACTGAAAGCCTCACTAAGGTTAAGACAAACACTCATTTCTCTCACCTTTTCCACTGAGATAGCCTTTGCATCATAGAAGCTACTGGGTTGGTCACACATGACTTTCCTTTTATAAATCTGTGCTGATTACTCACAGTCACCTTCTTCTTCATGTGTTTGGAAATGGCTTCCTGGACTATTTGCTCCATCACCTTTCCACAGATCACTGTGAAGATGGCAAGCCTGTAGTTCCCAGGATCTTCCTTCTTGACCTTCTTAAAAATAGGAGTGACATTTGCTTCCTTCCAGTCTTCGGGAACATCTTCCTATCACCACAGCCTTTCAAAGGTAATCAAGACAGGTACTGCAATGACACCACCCAGCTCCCATAGCTCTTACAGATACATTCCATCAGGACCCATGGACTTACGTATGTATCCAGGTCGTTTAACTATTCCCTAACCTGGTCATCCTCTACCAAGGATAAGTATACCCTGGATTTCCCACTGGCCTTCTCACCTTCTCTGTCTTGAGACAGAGCCCTGCTGCTCTCACATCTCCCCCTCTTTGCCTTCCTAGCTTGTCCTTCCTAAACAGCCCATACCCACCCAGTGCAGCATGTTGCAGTGTGAGCTATCCCACCACCTTTCTGTGGTCCCAATGACACTGTAACTCTGCAACAGCAGACAGACCCCTCATTCCTTCTGCTCGTGCCCCATGCAATGTGCATTTGTGTACGGGCATTTCAGAGAGGGACCCCGGTGTGCTGGTTTCCCAGAAAGGGTACAAGAGATTTTCCCATAAGTCAGTCTAGTAGGGTCTTCCTTCTTTATGTGGATACCATTGGGTTGGATGCTCTTTAGCCCTGTTTTGTTGATTACAAGCTCCCTCCTGTTCACTTTACCCCATGCCCTTTGTTTGCCATCCTGGTCTACCACTTCCTCACCTGGTTTTGGTGATCCTCTCCCCACCCCACAGATCCTAATTTAAAGCTCTCTACACTAGGCTGGCCAGCCTTTTGGCAAAGGTCCTTTTGCCATTCTTGGTCAGGTGGATGCCATCTCTTCCAAGCAAGCCTTAGTGCTCTAAGAGGGTCTCATGGTCATAAACACAAAGACCCTGTTGCCAACCCTGAGAACATAATAAATTGTTGACCTGTAAGATCTACTTACTCCTCGTCCAGCCCTTGCCCCTCACTGATAGGATCAAGGAGAAAACCACCTAGGTCCTCATTGACCATCAGCCCAGAGCCATGTAGTCACCCTTCATACTTTCCAGGTCACTGGCAACTTTGGTGCCAGTTCAATGTCTGGGCTGGAGCAGATGGATGGAGGACAAGAGTCAAGCTGCCTGCAAAGGTGACCTGGGACAGGAGAGTTCCCAAGGGGCTGAGGAGCACTCACACACAGCAGTGTGTCCAGAGGACTTCATAGCAGCCTGCTCAGCAGCACTAGACCTCCCGCACACTGCTGCAGCAATGGACTGCTGTGCCGGGTTGACCCTGCCTGGACGCCAGGTGCCCACCAAAGCCGTTCTATCACTCACCCTCCTCAGCTGGACAGGGGGAAGAAAATACAACAAAAGGCTTGTGGGTTGAGATAAAAGCAGAAGAAAGGTCACTTGCAAAAGCAAAGGAAAACAAAAGATTTTATTCTCCACTTCCCATCAGCAGGTGATGTCTGGCCACTTCATGGGAAGCAGGGCTCCAGTACTCCTAGCAATTTCTCCAAAAGACAAACATAAATAAAAAATGTCCCACTTGCATCTCCCTGTACTTGGCTTTTATACCTCAGCTGATGTCATCTGGTATGGAATATCTGTTTGGTTAGTTCAGGGGAATATCTGTTTGGTTAGTTCAGGTCAGCTGTCCTGGTTATGTCCTCTCCCAAGATCTTGCCCAGCCCCAGCCTGCCGTTGAGGGGGGCAAAAACTGTTGGGGACACAGCCTTGATGCTGTGCCAGCACTGCTCAGCAGTAGCCAAAACACTGGTGTGTAATCGACACCCTTCTAGCCACCAATGCGGAGCACAGCACTAAGAGGGCTGCTACCGGGAGAATTAACTCCGTCTCAGCCAGACCCAATACAACTGCTCTTCCAGAGGACTACTTTTGCAATCCAAACAATTTCTAAAGATTCTTAAAAGTTTTTCTTCTATTTAAAAGCACAGCAAGGGAGCTTTTCAAAAGTTTCAAGAGTCTGGATAGGAGCTGTCAATTAGAAAATGCAGTTGTTCCAGCATCAAAATATATTACAGAGTTGATCCATTATTAATAAAAAAAATATATAAAAAGCAAGAGACAGTTGAACTGAATCAATTGGATTTATGTAATTCAAAGGAGGTAAAAATGATTTGTTTTCATTTCCTCAGTTTCTTTCATATTGTTCAGGTTTTCTTCTTCCGTTAAGACATTTATAATGCTGTATTGCAACTTTTTGACAGAATCATGGAATCATAGAATAGTTTGGGTTGGAAGGGACCTTTAAAGGTCATCTAGTCCAACCCTCCTGCAGTGAGCAGGGACATCTTCAGCTAGATGCTATTTGACTTTCACAGGGTTTGAAATGGATTTTTTTTCCTGTCAAAGTTGTAGCTTGTATTTCATTCTTTGGAAAAAAAAAAGAAAAAAAAGTTGCAGTAAACCAGAAGTCCTCATCCTAGTTTGCTCCACCACGTGTTTGTCCAAGCTGCCAGAATCTCTGCTGGCATAGGAATACATCGGCACCGACAGGGAGTTTGTGAGCACGAGTCCATGGGTCTGTCCCAGGTTAGCAGCAGTAACGCTAAACCTTGTCTGTATCCCTGGACTGAGGCTGCTTTTTTGGCTTTATGGCAGCAAACATTGAGCAGTAATGACTTGACCAGATTTGACGTGGCTCAGCTGTCAGCATCCATGGTGGGAGCATGGTATAGACACATAAAAGTTTGCAGCAGAGAGGGAGCTTTGCAGTGTAAATCAACATAGACCTGACCAGCTGTAAAATCCAGAGTTCAATAGCAGGAAACAAAAGAAGGCGCTACAGTAAGCATTTAAAGAGAGGAGAGCAGTTTTCCACATAAAGATTGAAAAAAGAAAATTTATCCACTAAATACCGGAGAAAGCAGACTGCAAAGCAGGATGCTTGTAAATGATCAGTAAGGTGCTAGTAAAACTGGCTGGAAGCAACCGGCAGCCTCACCAGCCGGTTCTAATGCTGGGTTTGGTACCACCGCTATTGCTGTGAGCTCTGGGCATCCCACACAGGGAACTTTGCTTCTCCTCCTCAAAAAAACCTTAATTTCAGCGCCCACGGCAGAGGACGGGCGCAGGGTGCGAGCACAGCCCCCCTGGCCAACGTGGGGTCTGGCAGGCGGAAGAAGGGATGACGTGGCAGTGGGGCAGCCCCAACCGCCGAGGTCGGATAAAGTTTGAAGCCAAAGCTTTCAAGCCACAGCGGGAAGCCTTGCCACTACATGAGGGTAATAAACTGGTGTGAACGCGCGCTGCCTCCGACATGGCCATGTGCACCGGCTGCATCCGCAGCGAGCCCTCTGCTCCGCGTGCAGGTTCCGTCACATTAACTTATCCTGCGTAGCCATGGCAACACGTGCAAAAAACACGCTGCCGGAGGGTCGGGATCTGGTGCTTTCAGATTCTGGCACCACGGAGCTTGGCCTCTGCTTCCATGCCGCCTGGGGAGAAACCATTAACAAGGCCCCTTAATTTTGTTTGTCAGGAACACCTCTGCTCGCAGACTGTCAGTTTGAGAGGTCTCGAAAAAAATCCACAGAACCAAGGGGAAAAAAAATGAAAAAATAAGCTAATGTCTTCAGCCGAATAGTGAGACTTCAGGCGAGCACCGAACTGCTTCATTATCTGCAAGGAGTGGGCACTGATGCTGCACGGTTGCCAGGTTCGCAGCTCACGAGCATCCAACACTCACGTCTGTGACCAGCAAAATCCCCCTCCCTGGGCCCAGACCCACGGCTCTGGCTCTCCAGCAGCACCTGTCCCCTCCGGAGCCGGAGTGGACCAGAGATTTCGTGGGGCTGCAGACGAGACTCCCTGGGGAGCCGACAGCAGAGAAGGGAGAATGATGTGACAGCAGGCATGACTTAAAATTAGAAAGGCAACACTGGTGGCAGCAAGAGCATGGGAAGGGGGAGGGAGCAGAAGGAAAGCACGAAATCCATCAAACCCATATTTGTCTCATTAAAAGTATTTTTAATTTATAATGTCCTGGAATGTAGTTGTCACCCAGCTGTGCAGCCATCGCCATGTTGCCTCTTACTTTTTTTTTCAGCTTTTCTCTCCCACCTCACTGGGACTGCCATCAATTTCTTCCCATCAGCAGCAGTTACAGTAAATGGATTCATTTGTGGGCAATGGGAGCTGAGAGACAAAGGTGACAATATAATTAAGGTTTTTAATTCTATGCCTGAACAGCTAAGTCCAGAACTCATGATAATTAGCTGGCTGCAATGAAAGATCTTTAGTCGTTATTTTCCCTTTGTTTCATATAATTGTTCACTTTAGCCAGCTACATTTGTCCTTTAATCCGACTCCTTGCTCGACAATGCTCTGCCTTTCCATCTATTCCCTGGGACTGCAGGAAGCATATTAGTAGTGCAGGAATGTACGAATGGTGAACGTGGACACTGGATAGCATCACCGGTCACACGCCGTGGATGGTGCCTCTTGCACACATGCTGGGGGGGGCACTGCCAGAGGGAGGTGGCTGCATTGCTGGAGCAGCTGAGGAGCAAGTGGATGGAGAAAGAGGTAGAAAGGAAGAAGGGAAGGCTCCTGATATTACAGCACCTAGAAGAAGCAAAGCAAGTGTTGTTTTGAACACCATGGACCTGCATATGCCTACCATGTGGCCCTCGGCTGCTGTTGATACTCATAGAGAAATGGTTATCACAAAGTATCAGATATGCATCCTCACATGTTTTTTCCTTTAAAAAATGAACAGAAGTGGTAACTGCCTGGTTAGCCTGCTAACTGTTTTTGTGCTTTTGCATTCCATAACCTACACGAGATCTGTGTCTGAGCCACCATACTGGATGAACAGAGCAGCCTCACTGATGGTGATACCACCAGAAGGCTGTTTTTCAAGGCAAGGAGGCAAAAACCTCTCCAAGAACATCTCCATTAAAAGGAAGAGGGAAGAAATGCCAAAAGGTAGTTTTTTAATACTGAGGAATGGAGATATCTCAAGGCCTACCTCGTCCTCACTTTATACCACCAAGACCTAGACCTGCCAGCAGAAAACCTTCACGCCTGCCTTTGACCTTGCAGAACCAGACCACAAGACCTGCCAGCACACACTGTCTCGACCTTCATCCAGGATGAATCAGCCCACAGGCCCACAGCACTGTCCTTCCAAATGCACAGGGGTATTCTTCAATACCATCACATTAAGTCTTGGCTTTTCCACGTATAGGAGCTGCACCTGTGGCACGCCTTACCCTTTCGCCCAGTCTAGTCCTAAGCACGAGCCCTCTATCCAGGCGTCCAGAGAAGGGTCCTCCAAGCTGTAGAGATTTAGGTCTATTGCCTCAGTAAGTATTAGCCAAAATATCACACCATTTTTAGGGGTTTCAGAGTGACTCCTCTGTGATCCAAAGATCTAAAGAAGCATAAATTCAGTAAGTGTAAGCAAGACACCCTTCTACTGAACCTACATTTAGGCATAACTCAGAGGGCTATGATCAGGTGAAAACAGGCATGTGTTTGGCACAAAGGCAAGAAGAAGAAGTAAGAATCAGTGAGCAATAAGCCAACGTGCATTTGAAGTTTCAGCAGGTATAAAACAGCAGCAGTATTGCGGAAAGTGAATCACTCTATGTACTGCAAAAACGGTTACAAGAAGTACTGGGAGAATGTTATGCAACGCTAACTTTGACTTATCACATAACTTAGCACATAACACCAATAAGACCCTGCAGAGAGACTATTTTGGCAAGTAATTTGCCCTTTCTGACCTGCCTGTAATCCGTGATAGCACTCTCATTGCTTCAACGCTGAGTAGACTGGAAAAGAGAAAGAAAAAAATGTCTTTTGAAAAAAAGAAAAAGGAAAAAGTCAGTCTTACAAAGGAAAATCAAACACTGACAAGTCACATAATGAGTAAGTAGAAATGTTTCTGTCTACCTGCTCCTTTGTTATCTCTGGGTATGGCATTCTCCCCCCTCGCCCCCCCTCCCATGCACCAATTCCTTTGCTTTAGGATAAAATTTCAGCCAAGGGTGTAGAGCTGAGTTTTGGAAGAGCTCTGTTTTGTTTACTTCCTTGTCCTAAGGACTGTGCAAAGGTTTTTCTGAAGGTCAGAAAACATGTATGTGGTGCCTTGCATGAGCTGGATAAAAATCTGGCAAGCAAGGGAGGAGGTGGCACTCGGGGGCCTAATTTCACACATGGCTCAGTCATGTTAAACCAGTTCAGCCCCAGGCTGATGATGGAGAAAGTGAGCTACCTAAGAATAAGAATATTGTCTTTCCTGAGAAACACTTAAATCTAGATAACTAGCTACTAATTACCACTGGCATCAGCGCCCATGCTGGTGACTGGTCTGGCCATGTCTGTAGCTGTGTCTGGCACCTTGGGGTTCTCTTTGAAGGAACAGGGGGAAACCTGAGGAAGCGCAGCATTCCACACCAAAATAACCCTTAAAATCTGTACACATCAGTCTCAACATGCCAAAATGTAATTTTAGTCCTCAACTCTCCTGCCTCCCCAGTAGCATTTTTAGGGGAGCATCTCCTGGGAAAGTGTGTGCTCTTGTTAAGAGGATTTGGTTTGATTCGGAGGCTCAACTTGGCTCTTGTTACAGGTCTCACTTCAAATCAGTACAACTTACTCTCCTAAGCTGGGGTGGCACATTTGCCCAGGGAGTTTGAGCCCTTGGACTTACTGTGTTACATTGCTTGGGCTGGCAGTTTCTTTCCCGTTAAGCTTGTACCAGAGGAACCTCACAAACCGTCCGTGCAGAGCCACAGGGCAGCAGAGGCAACTGCCCCATTAATGCCACCAACAGCTGTCCCAGGCGGTGGCTGGGAAAGGATGTGGAAGGCACATGTCACACCATTGGCTGCAGATTTCATGATGTATAACATCATTTTTACAACTGATTTTGGTGCTTATGTCTGTACCCACACGTGGTGAGCAAACCCATTGCTGGCTGTGCTTCCCACTGCAACTGAAGTCTCTGATCACCCCATCTCTGCATCCCTCAGGGTGTTTCAATCAGAGCTGTATGGGGACAACGTTTTGTCGAGATGTGGAACAGTGAGCTAAGACTTTGATCAATGAAAGGAAGGGCAAACTGAGAGGAATTGCAGAAGGCTTTCCACCCTGCACCGAGACGAACTGCACCATCTAAACCCATGGCATGCAGCTCCGGCTTGCAGTGTCCCTCCCTGGTCGCTGAGACGGGTTTCATTCCCCACATGGCACTGCATCCTCAAAGGCAAGGTTTCTAATACTGCATGAGCTAGCAGTGCCTTGCCTGTAGTTTGGACACCTACCAAACAGTAGCACAGAAAGGATGCTGCATGCTCTCTTTCTGGAGCAAGTGTCTCAGATTCAAGACTGTCATCCCGCTCCCCATCTTCCCTACTGGCTGTGTCCAGGCTCTGCCGGGCACCCCTCCACACTGACTGCTGTCTGCCGGTCCTTCCAGGCCTGGGAGGTGTTCCCAGGCAAGAATTTGGAAACTCTGATGTTTCACAGGTGCAGGCACTCACAAACCCTCTCTCCAAAGTTTTCATCCCGAATGCTTACTTACCCTTTCGCTTTTTCCCATCTCCTGGACACGTTCTTGAAACCTGCGGCAGGAGCTCATGTACGTGTTCCTGTGCCCTTGAATCCATTAACTGCAGCAAAGTGATTAATTATTTTAGCCTCTTTATGGCATCACTGTTAACTTACTGCACATTCATACTTCTAGTCATATAAATGATAGTCTTAAAATAAGGAGGACATGTATTATTGAACTATTTATAATCGGAGCTGTCTGGAGCAGAAAAAGATCCAAACGGGCGTAAGAAAGCAACAAAAGTTAATGATTCAGAGATAAAATACTATGTTTTAATCTACAGGGTGTGTGACAAATCCAAGAAATTAGAAGCTAAAAGGGTACATGACCAAGGCGAGAGCCTCAGGACATGTCTTCAGCTGCTGTAAAATTAGCACCATCTCGGAGGGAGCATTGCTGTGGCAGAAAACACACAAAGAAAATGCAGAGGCTCACTGTTTATCCTCACAGCAGCCTCATGGGGGAACCATGGGGTAGCTGAGGCCAAAACCTGCACCTGCCCCACCAGCTGAGAAGGGGGATGCCTGTGCAGGCATCCTCCCTCCCTGACTGTGTAGCCAGGGATGCCCCGTGAGGGTGCAACACCATGGGGGGAGCATCAATGGATGCGTGCCTGGGGGGGAGTCCGCATTGGCCAAGGGCTTTCCTCCCAGTCCTGCAGGCTGTCAGGTTAACCTGTGGGGGTTCTTTTCTCCCATTCTATCTCCATTTGTCTACACTGAACTGTCAGTCTTGATGACAATGAAAATCTTACCTCCAAAAGAATTATCCTCTGTGCGCATGTATTAGGTCTGGCTGAAATGGAGTTAATTCTCCCAGTAGCAGCCATTGCAGTGCTGTGCTCTGCATTGGTAGCTAGAAAGATAGAGCGGCTTTGGTGGGCACCTGCCATCCAGCCAGGGTCAACCTACCACAGTCCTTTTTTGGCACCCAATGTGGGGCACGAACCCACGACAGTTTTGCATTAAGCGTGCTATAGCTGTTTATTAAGTGTCAAGGTCCTGTGCACATCATGAAGTTTGTCGGCTGCTTATCTCTATTTTGCTGAGTTTGGGAACATGGTAATGCAAACAATGGCTATGTGCTTTGTCCAGGCACTGATGGCCTTGCTGTGCTGCGGGAGCTATCTTGTGGAGGAGGTGGGGGAATACATCTCCCTCTCCCTACCCGGCATTGATGTGAATGGTTTTATTACGCCGGCTCCCGAGGTCCTTGTTCACCCTTATGGGGGCTGTTCAATAATACTAATAATTAATACTGGTGGCATGTTATGGGGTTTGTGGAATCTGGTCTCATCCCGGTATAAGAGAAGACAAGTTTTGGGTGAGGCAATACCGAAATGTGCCCTCAAGCGACCAGTCCCCGGGTGGCAGGGTATATGGGAGGATTTGGGCAGATTCCTAGGACGGTTATCACCTCCCATAATCTGGGACTTTACACCTGAACAGGCAAGCAACCCTGGCAAACGTACGCGCCACCTGATAGAAGGGTGCCTTGCCTATCCCAACGGAGAGCAGCAGCTTCTCGCACTGTACTGGGGCCTGGCCTGTGCCTACCGAGCCATAGTTCAGCACTCTCAGAGGACCACGGTTGGGGCAGGGACCCAGACTGGATCTGAGAACACCATGCTCGAGATAGGGACCCAAACAACAACTACACTAATTGTCCCATTAGTGAAAAAAGAAACAGTGGACAAGGAAATCAACTGCCCATTCCATCAATTAGTAAGGGAAGAAGAAGAAGAGGAAAGGTTTGATCTAGAAGCTGGTCCTTCAACAAAGAAATTGGAGGAAGGAGTGAGAGAACTTAGACAGAAATGGAAACTACCCGGTCCCTGACCTCCTCAGAACTTCCAGACATGTGGAAAGACTACAGCCGCCAGCCAGGTGAGCGAATTGCTGCCTGGCTGCTCCGATGCTGGGATAACAAGGCCGACAGCCAGCAACTGGAAGGCAAAGAAGCCAAACAGCTGGGATCCCTCGCTAGAACCCAGGGAATAGAAAGAGGAATTGGAAAAGAGGCAGCAATTTGCAGTCTCCAGAGCCGGCTCCTCTCAAGTGTGAAGGCAAGATATCCATTCAAGGAAGACCTTGTGAACTCCTCAGGGAAGGGGACTACTGCAGATGAAGGCATCCAATACCTGAGAGAGTTAGCAGTGCTGGAAGACATCTACAGTGATCTAGATGATGAGGAGGTCTCCAAAGATCCAGAGGATGTCCTGTGCACACGGACCATGTGGAGAAAGAGGATACAAGGTGCCCCAGCATCATATTCTAACGCCTTGGCAGCGATGTATTGCCCACAAATGGAAACACCAGCTGTGCAGAAAGTGTCATCTTGGCTCCAAAACTTTGAGGAAAATCTCTGTGTCTCCTCATCCCTACAGGACAGTGCCTTGGCTGTTAGGGACGCTCCAAGAAATGAGGCCTCTCCCGCTCCGGTCAGAGGGAAAGGGAGCCCAAGGCGTGTGCCTCGTGGGGCACTTTGGCTCTTCCTGCATGACCAAGGAGAGGACATGAGAAAGTGGGTTGGTGAGCCCACCTTTAAGCTGGAAGCCCGTGTACATGAACTGAGAGGGAAGACGGCTGTTAAGAAGGGGCCACCCAAGAAGAAGTCTGTCAACGTAGTTGCTGTAGAGGCCCAAGGAAGCAATCGGCGATCCTCCAGGCAGAGAAGAACTGAAACCACCTCCCTTGATTCTGGTGAGGGGAATTCTGGCCTGGCACCGCAAGGGTCAGACAGTGAATACTCCGATGAGGAACAGCAAGAGAGGGTCCCTGCCTTCGGCCAGGAGAAGGAGAGGGATGACCGGATAGACTGGGCTGTGTGGATTCCATGGCCTGGCACATCAGACCCACAGGAGTATAAGGCTTTGGTAGACACCGGTGCACAGTGTACCCTGGTGCCATCAGAGTGCAGGGGCACAGAGCCCATCTGGATCTCTGGAGTGACGGGGGGATGCCAAGAATTGACTACATTAGAGGCTGAGGTGAGCTTAACAGGAGACGAGTGGGAAAAGCACCCCGTTGTGACCGGCCCAGAGGCCCCTTGTATCCTTGGCATAGATTTCCTCAAGAGAGGATACCTCAAGGACCCGAAGGGGTACCCATGGGCTTTTGGTATAGCCACTGTAAGTACAGAGAAGATCCAACAGCTATCTACCCTGCCTGGCCTCTCAGAAGATCCCTTCTTCGTGGGACTGCTGCGAATTGAAGAACAGCAGGTGCCAAATGCCACCAGGAGAGTGCACAGGTGGCACTATCTCACAAACCAAGACTACCTGGCTCCCATCCATGAGCTGATTCATCAACCGGAGAGCCAAGGAGTCATCAGCAAGACTCGTTCATACTCCTATATGGACAGTGCAAAAGTCTGATGGAGGGTGGAGGTTAACAGTAGATTATCACGCCCTGAATGAAGCGACACCACCACTGAGTGCTGCTGTACCAGACATGTTAGAGCTCCAGTATGAACTGGCATCAAAGGCAGCCACGTGGTATGCTACAGTCGATATTGCCACTGCGTTTGTCTCCATTCCTTTGGCAGCAGAGTGCAGGTCACAGCTTGCTTTCATGTGGAGAGGGGTCCAACACACCTGGAACCGACTGCCCCAGGGGTGGAAGCACAGCCCTACCACTTGTCAGCGACTAATCCAGACTGCACCGGAACAGGGTGATGCCCCTGAACATCTACAATTCATAGATGACATCATCGTGTGGGGCAACAAGGCAGAAGAAGTGTTTGGGAAGGGAAAAAGAGTAATTCAGATTCTTCTGAAAGCTGGTTTTGCCATAAAGAGAAGCAAGGTTAAGGGACCTGCACAGGAGATTCAGTTCTTGGGAATAAAATGGCAGGATGGATGCCGTCATGTGCCTATGGAAGTGGTTAACAAGATAGCAACTATGTCTCCACCCGCTAACAAGAAAGAAACACAAGCT
>JANZLQ010000079.1:1357684-1375352 GCA_026212715.1 Elanus axillaris
CAACAAGCCTTTGAGCATATCAGGCAGGAAACAGCTCGTGCAGTAGCTCTTGGGCCTGTCCGGACAGGACCAGATGTGCAAAATGTCCTCTACACCGCAGCTGGGGAGCATGGTCTCACCTGGAGCCTCTGGCAGAAAACACCAGGAGAAACCCAAGGTCAACCTTATGAAACATCAGGACATCTAGGGAGAGATGCAACATATAGATGGGCTCATGATCGAGGGGTGGACCTGACCATGGAGGCCATCACACAAGTCACTCATGAATGTGAGACGTGCTGCAATCAAGCAAGCCACCAGAGTAAAGTCTCCCTAGAAGAGAGAACAGTGGCTGGGTTTTTGATATGGCGAGGCCTGGCAAATTGACTGCATTGGACCACTGCCACGAACACGCCAAGGCAAGTGCTACATACTCACCATGGTGGAAGCAACTACTGGTTGGCTAGAAACATATCCTGTAAACCATGCCACTGCACAAAACACCATCTTAGGCCTTGAAAGGCAAATTTTATGGCAACATGGTACCCCAGAAAGAATTGAATCAGACAATGGGACTCATTTCCAAAACAACCTCATAAGCTCCTGGGCAAAGAAACATGGCATTGAGTGGGTGTACCACATCCTCTATCACCCGCAAGCACCTGGAAAAATTGAGAGATATAATGCACTGTTAAAGACCATGTTGAGAGCACTAGGCAATGGGGCACGGAAACACTGGAATACAAATTTAGCAGAAGCCACTTGGCTAGTTAACACCAGAGGGTCTGCTAACCATCCTGGTCCTGCCCAAACAAAACCCCTACATACTGTGGGAGGAGATAAGGTCCCCATAGTGCACATGGGGAAGGCAGTGTGGATTTCTCCTCCCATGGGAAAAGGCAAACCCATTCGTGGGATTGTCTTTGCTCAAGGAGCTGGGTGTACTTGGTGGGTAATGAGCTATATGTTGTAGGAAGTAATGTAGCAGGAATGACCTGAACCACAGAGGAGTGAACTTTGCAAGTAACCAGACAAGCGCAACGGTGACCCAAACCAAGCCGGTGTTGGTGCCCAACGATCAAACATACTACTTCTGTCCTGACCACTCATCGTGACGGAACTTGGGTGTGAACATCTGGGGGAATGGAAGAAGCTCATGGAATATCTATCTGTTGAAGGACAGGGGACAGTAGTTAATAAGAATGTATAAATCTGTATGTTCAGTATAAAAGTGGTTTAAGTATGTAGTTTCAGTTGTATGTGTTGGTAAGAAGGGATTTCAGTAATGAGAATAAAATACAATGACGTGGTTAGAAGATACATGTATTAAATAATGTGGGACCTGAGCATGATGCAAATGGTATGGAATGAGGGGTGGAGATTGTATTGGGTCTGGCTGAGATGGAGTTAATTCTCCCCGTAGCAGCCCTCCTAGTGCTGTGCTCCGCATTGGTGGCTAGAAGGGTGTCGATTACACACCAGTGTTTTGGCTGCTGCTGAGCAGGGCTGGCACAGCATCGAGGCTGTGTCCTCAACATTTTTGCCCCCTCAACGGCAGGCTGGGGCTGGGCAAGATCCTGGGAGAGGACATAACCAGGACAGCTGACCTGAACTAACCAAACAGATATTCCATACCAGATGACATCAGCTCAGGTATAAAAGCCAAGTAGAGGGAGATGCAAGTGGGACATTTGCATCTTCTGGAGCAACCACTACCCGTCCTGAAGCCCTCCTTCCTGGGAAGTGGCCAGACATCACCTGCTGATGGGAAGTAGAGAATAACATCATTGGTTTCTCTTTGCTTTGGCACGTGACCTCTGCTTTCGCTTATTAAACTGTCCTTCTCTTGACCCACGAGCCTGTTGTAATATTTTCTCCCCTCTGTCCAGCTGACGAGGGGGAGTGAGAGAGTGGCTTTGGTGGGCACCTGGCACCTAGACAGGGTCAACCTACCACAGCACATTTCCACAGGCACATCTTCTTCCCACATGCTTTTACTGAACACTCATACTATGGACAAGGACACAGACCTAGTGGGTCTGTTCCTGGAGGTCTCCTAGAAACCCCCACAACCTCTCCTGACCTACAACCATGTCTGCTGCTCTCCACAAGTTACCCAGACCAGGAGCCTCTCTGCCATGTCGACGTATAGGCATCATGGGAAACTTCTGCATGGAGATCCCAGGACTGGAGGCAGTAGGTGAGATTCTCCCCTCCTGCTGCCAACCCATCCCCTCCCCACATCCCAAGTGCAGGAACCATCAGCATCCAGGGCACTGGCTGATTGCTCAGCTCTTTACCACCCACAGCTGGGCTCGGCTCAGCAGGGCTTTCTGCTGGGGAACCCACAATGGCACAACAAAGAAGTCAGGGCATGCTTAGAAAAGCTAGCCTGGAGTTTTCCACCCTATGATTCATTCAGCCTTAATCACCTTATTTCCCTTTAGAAATGAGGGGAAAAGGTGAGTTAGGACCAAAACCATCCAGTTTAGGAGCCTAAGCAGCTCTGAAGTGTTACACTAGGAGCAAGATACCTGCTTTTTTCAGTGATGAATTTCTAATGGAGTTAAAACTGTTGATTCCACTAAAATGCATAGAATAGAATAGAATAGAATAGAATAGAATAGAATAGAATAGAATAGAATAGAATAGAATAGAAGAATAGATGAATGATCAACTAGTCCAACTGCCTGACCAATTCAGAGCAGAAGCATCTTCCTCCCCACCATTTTCCTTTTTGCTCTCCATTATATCTGCACTGAGAAGCCTGGACAGAAATCTGGAGTGAAATTTTCAGTTTGATTCAGAAGTCTTTTTATTATGTGTTAAAAAAGAAAACACTAGTTGTTGGCACCTTTCTGCAAATCAGCGTACCTTAGTGAAGTTATTTTTCTATTTATTTTAATTATACAGGCCATTCCCATGTGCTCAGCTCCACAGCCTCTGAGCTCATTTGGATGACAATGCTGCACGAGTTTGGAAGTCTTCCCACGTATGAGTTATGAAATCTGACCAATTTTATGAACTCTGCATACAGCTGCTAGCTTATGCATACTGAATCAGGCAGTGGCTAAGAAGATGGGGTCACAAACCTGAGAAACTTGTCTGAAAACAGCGATGGAGCAGATGGACATGGAGGAGGATGGGAGGCAGCAGCCATGTATGAGGTGTTTTATACACAGCAAACATCTGCCCCCATCCTCTGCCTTCTTTTTTGATCGTAAGAGCAAAACATTGCCCATGGATGCTGCCTTGCATCCCCCAGCCTGATATCCTGATCTTGAAACATCCTGCATTGGAAAAAAAAAAAAAAGGAGAGAAAATTTAGGAATGTTTTATCTATATTTGATATATACAGTACCAAAGAGGTGATAACTTTATCTTGTGTGGAATAATAAATATGGAAGAAAGGGCAACTTTTTGGCTGAAACGGAGAACAAAGGGAGTGTAACTAAAAAACAGCAATTCTCCAGGCCAGGGGAAAAATGTGCTCACAGACCAGTGCAAGAAAGAGAAAGCGCTTCTTAAGGGGGTGGGCAGAAACCCCCAAAGCTGAGCGCAGCATCAGGAGAAGTTTGGGTCAGTCTGGTGGAAAAGGCAGCACCCGGTTATCAAAGCGGCAAACCCAGCCATGGATGGAGCAGAGGTGAAGTTGCGATCTGTGCCAAAGCGCAACGTGGCACATGCAGCAGCAGCCCCTCTGCAAACAAGACTCTAAAGAGATGGGGTTTCTAAATCTGAGCAGAGATGCCCCCCAAACAGTCACTATCGAAGTGGTAAAGAGTGATTTTGCGCATAGATTTTGCTCCGTTTCCATTAGCCGCCTTGCAGGGGCCATGCTTTCCCCAGGCATGCAGCCCCTGCAAAATGATGCAGCAAAGCTCCCAGGTCATGTGCTGTCACTTGGTGAATTTTCAGGAAAGAAAGTCTTAACAGGGGAAACTGGGCTGGGCACACCCCAGTAAGAAACACCGTATTTAAAGAAGGGGCTTCTTTCCAGATTTCCACTTGGCAGGTGGAAGAAATTGTGCCTGGACTCTGATGGGGACTGGGGCACGGGATTCCACAAGCACTAACTAGTTTTTCCATCTGAGGAGGTCTGTGAGGAGTGATTTCTTAGACCACAAAGCCATAGGGTCCTGGACCCCCTTGTGCTATAAGATTGTGCAGCACCTCACCATATGAGATTTTGTTCGCTTTGGGGTTACTGCACCATATGACCATGCACAATAATAATGACATTGCTGTTTGAGACCTCTCCCATTAGTGAATTATTGATAAAGAGATCATCGGTACTGTGCAATGGCAGGAACACCAGAAGACATTTCCTGAGAAGATCCTGTGTGCACTGCCCAATAAAAAAAACATGATCCAAAAAGCTTTGGGAATGGCCCACTGAGGATTTGCATTGAAAGTGTTTTGAATTTTTGCTCAAAATCTCCTTTGTTTTGAAATTTTTCTTCCTTAAAGAAAAGTCTTTTAAAAATGGCCATATCTGAAATGAAAGACTTTGTTTGACCCAAAGCCAAGGTACTTTTCTTTCCTGGTTGGTTTTTTTGGCTTTGTTTTGTGTTTTTTTTTTTCTTTCTGAGCTTTTCATCATGAAAAGCAGCTAAAAATAACTGAGACTTGCCTTTTCTTTCCATTTACTATGGGTGTTCTGAAACTCATAGATGTGATGTTAAGGAAGGTTCAAGCTCCTGGCCC
Source organism: Elanus axillaris (assembly GCA_026212715.1). Classification (NCBI taxonomy): domain Eukaryota; kingdom Metazoa; phylum Chordata; class Aves; order Accipitriformes; family Accipitridae; genus Elanus; species Elanus axillaris. Next base: position 1,362,371 of record JANZLQ010000079.1, read on the forward strand.
CAGCGGGTCACACTATGGAATCAGCAGGGAAAAAGGCGCGTGGGGCAATGGGCAGGACAGCCTAATCTTGGAGTTACTGCTCAAATGTTTGTTTGCCAGTGCGGAGTGTCTGGCACAAAGTCCTAGCCTTCTCACCAGCCAGACTGAGTCTGGAATTATCCACAGGTCTTCTTGCCCAAATAAATCACAACATTTGCAGTGAAATTGAAACTGATTTTAAAATAGGTCCATTGCTCTTTCTGCACCCCTCTAGCACTCCAGTGCTCCTAGTAGTCACTGAAGAGAATCTACAAAAAGTTAAAAAAACAAAATGTTGAACACATTGTCAGTTTTCTGTTGGTTTCAATAAGCTATCATTGACTTTTTGTAAGTAATGAATATAAAATTGTCTTTGTCTCTTCCTGCAAAATACTTCAACAAATTCCAACAGGGTGCAATTTGATTCAGGTTACTGATGGAGACTAGGTTTCCAGATTCCTACATAAGAGATCTGCTGAAAGGAGGTTTTAAAACCCCTGCCATGCCACGAGTTAGGGCTACTTGCAACACCTGAGCTGCGTGGCTTGGGACCCAAGACCATCTGCCTACCACTGAAGCAAACAGAAGGGAAGGGATGCATAATGCTGCAAGCCTGGTGCTTTAGGAGAGGCTTTGCCTTTTCTTACAGCAAGGAAACCATTGGTGACTTGATTGCAGAAGAGGGCTGGAAGAGACAGGGAGTAATGAGCTGATTAGGCTTTTCTTACTTAGTCTTCTGACGTATCAAAGTCCAGTGCAGTTCCAAGTTCCCTTCCAAGCTGTGACAGGAACGAGGGGTTATCACAAGGCACATATTTTCTTACATGCTGTAAAACCACAGAGACATTCAGACAGGTGGATTGAACTGACTATAGCTGAGTGAAGAAAAGCTTGAAGGAAGTTGTTTTTGTCATGGGCCCCAGTTAAGTATTCCTTCTCTTCCTTTCTAACAGTAATAGTTATGAGGGATCATCTGCAATTTAAAGCTGAAAAGTGATGTCATTGTCATTCTTAATTTCTTACGCTCTCCCATGCCCCAGGGTAACCTCGGCCTCCGGATTCCCTCCCTGTGAGGTCTCCTGAAGGGCTCCGAGATGAAGCTGAAGGGCTGAACCAGCCTTACCTTCCATCTCTGCACTAGGCTACAGCAGCTATTGCAATCCTGGAGTTCTGCAAGCAACGGTCCCTGTCCAGGACAGATCTGGAGTTGGTCCTCATGAATTCATTTGTCAAGACAAGGTGAAAAATTAGCAGCTGCCTACTGCTGGGCAGCTTGAATCAACTCATGCTTTTCCCTTCTTACTGTGACATGTCAAACAACAACAAAAGAACAAAACTGGGATTTTACAGCTTGTTCTTGCTGTTCCGTACTGCTGCCTGTTCCCCACCACACCATTCGCACAGAGAGCTGTAGGGAACTGAAAGCCCAGAGAAACCCAGACTTTGCAGATACACTGAATGCTCTGCTCTCGTTAAGTCCCTCGCAGGGAAGTTACCACTTGTCGCACAACTGCTGGCTCCTGTCAGTCCCTGAGAGCCGTCGCTGCTCTCACCTGTCACCGTCGAAGAGGTCCACCTGCTTCAGGGTGGATGTCTCGGACATACTGATGGTTGAGACACAATAGATACATCTCGTCACCACCTCGATTGTTTTTATTTTTGGATGCTGCAAGGGTCCAAATGAATGCTATTTATTCCTGATTTTTTTTGTGCAGTTGTTGCCCTTGAGTGATGCCACTGACTGCAGGGAAGCTTTTTGGGCACCATGTCCCCAGTCTGACTTGTCTTTCCTTCCTGGTCTTGTCCTTACAGCTGTCTCTGCTGGCAGGGATAAAATGTGACCTGGCCAAGTACCTCTCATGTCCCCAAGGGAAATGACAGCATTTCCACTCCACATTTGGAGATATAAGGTGAAGATTTTCTCCATAATAAGCATCCACATTTAATCTCTGAAGCCCCTATTTCAGACAACTAGCTAGCAATTTAATTTATCACTGATTTTATAAACCCAGAAAGCATATAAAGCCAATTGGTTTCTTCTCATAAAATGTCACATTTTCAAGCCGGTCTCTGGACTCTCAGGATCTGCCTTCTTTTGGCATGCCAGAATAATTTTGTTTTACCTCCTATTAAGGAATAACATCTTGGAAAACCAGACTTATACAAAGCAGAGCTGTAATTAGACCTTGCTGTCCTGTCCCTTCCTGGGCTTTCACCAACCTTTACTTCTCCATTTGTCTCTTACATGGCACTGAAGCCACAACCTTAAAAGTTTGCCACCCCATTTTTCCAGAACAGCATAGAGGATGAAGTTTTAAAACATTTCAAGGTGTATTTTCAGCAATTGAGCAGTTTTGATTAGATTTGCAAAGGTGCTGAAGTGCTGATAAGTATTAATAGTGCTGTCAAGGCACTTCTGGAGAGCTTCTTCATTGCAGGACTTCCTTCCCACCCCAGCTGTTTAAAAGGCCAGTGTTTAGTAGAAGCTGGAGAGCTGGATGCTGTTCAGTCAGTGGGGAGGCAGATCACCTTCCAGGGTAACACTGTGACTTAAGGAGCTGGCTCAGACCAAACAAAACTGCAGGCGATGAGATGGTGTTTATCCGATCTTCAGAAATATTGACATGGGTGCCCAAGGCTCAGTCCTCTCTTTCACAGGCAACATCAGTGTTATCTGTGCCAACATTCATGGTGTGCACATAACATCCTGGTAGAGATGTAATCTGTGTTAGACCAGGTGCTCCTGATGCTCACCCCATGGAAAATCAACCATGTCCTGCTTTGGCACTTGCCTGAGGACATCCCGCCCTTGCAGCTCCCTTGCTTGTGTGTCAGACTCCATCGCACTGCTAACCAGCGCAGTAATCTATGATGACAGCCGGTGACTCCAGAAGTTGAATCAGAGCAGTCTCAAAAATATTTGGGGCACTGGCCCAACGCAGCAAGCGCACAGCCCCCATTACTCTTGCACAGCATTTTCCATTGCAACCCAGTACTGGCAGCAGGCAGCAACGTGCCCACCCATTTTCTGCATTGGTTTGCATGCTTTGGGAAAATTCTGCATCCCACTTAGTACCCCAAATCCTGTCCCCTCTGAGTGGACTTCTATGTCTGCCCCTAGGCAGCTCTGAAAATATCCCAGGGAGCCTGAATCCCACAGAGCTGGATACTTGAGTTGCTCTATAAAGGAAAGGGATAATTGGGAACAAATTGAGAACATTTTCCTTTGTCTGTGCCTGCTCTTCCTAACAGTTTATAGCTTGTGAATTACATATGAAAAAGCCTACGCATTATGTAAAGAACCTGTAACTTTGGCATCATGTAACACCTGAAAAGTGACAGTACGCGGCTCTATAGCAACATCATGCTGTGACTAAGTGACATTTTTTTAATTACCTTCTTTTCCCCCCAAGATAGCTGAACCATTCAGGATATCATAAGGTTAAACATATCTGGATCTCTTGCTTTCTGTCTTCACATTTAATGGAAAATGGATAGTATTTTCATTTTTCCTTCCCCCCTCTGAACACCACTTAAACAAAACTGAAGTTCTGTAATACAGTTTTCAAATCCAGGTAGACAGTAAGGAATGAGTTGTACTTTATATGTACTACATGATCTAACCAATGAAAAATCAATTACTGCAGTAAAACTAATGAGTGTTCTTCCACACAAAATGCAAGTCTTAGGCTGTGTACAGGCAAGGAGGAAAGAAAGAGTAAGGAAAAGGAGGGAAAAGAGCACACAGACTCCCCATGTGCCAAAACCCCTCTGGCACCAGCCAGCTGGGCAGGCTGCTGGGCAAGTCACCCCACATTTTGTGATGAGTCTAAAGCTCACTTTCAGCAAGAACCTGGCAGGAAAATCTGGAAGAAGAGACTGTCAGTGGGGCTTTGCTGTGGGTGCTCTGGAGAGCCTGGCTGCGTGTTTTGACCATTCTCACATCATACCTGTTTCTCCCATAATAAATTCATGGGGGAGTGAAACCTGACATCAAATGCAAAAGAATTCGCTCTAAGATCATTGGTTATGAACAAAGGCACTGCCTGCCTCAGGCCAGAGGTCAGGAATAAAGTGGGTCTATGTCATGTTGAGAATGTTTTGCTACACAGCAAAGTCTGAGAGCTACATCTTACTTTGCGGAGACTCTTATTTCTTAAAAGCCTACCATTTTTATCTGTTTCCTATATGCCTAGAAGTAGAATTGTATTAAATAAATGACCCCCCCCAAAAGTACAATGTAAAAATCTGTTATTTTCTGTTTGGCTTGGGGCAGGGGGCATATTGGGAGCAGTGGAGACGTTTCTGATTGATTAGGGAGGGGATGCTCTTAATTTGCAAAATGACACAAACCCCACAAAAGCAAATGGATGATGCTAGGTGAAGTGATAAGAAATGTTTCTTGGGCAGCTGTTCTTAGTCTTCTCCTCCCCGCTCCATTTGGGAAAGATTTTGACAACACAAAAATAAAAATTAAGAAATTGGTAGGATGGTGTCTGACACAAGCTGATAAGCAATTAATGCACAAGGGAAAAGACACATCTGTGTCATAGAAAGTGTCCATGAGTCTACAGGCATCCTCACCTCTGTACAGCAAAGTAATATTCCCTTAATAGTCTTCAAACGTGGGATCCTTAGTTAGAGCAGAGGAACAACACGGGCAACAGAAAAGTAATAACAGAAAAGTATGACTCTGAGGATTTTATGCTTTAATTATAAATGCCCAAACCAGTGAAACCAGGTCTTCCAGCAACTGCTCTGAGTGTTCCATCAGGCCCTGCTGAAGACCATCCCTGCATCCTGGCAAGACCGCGGATCTGGGACTGCTCCCCTCCTTCCCTCTGGCCAGTCCTCGGAGGACAAGCTACAGACAGGTGCCGTGGCTTGCTGAAGGCACATGCTGCGGACAGGGTAGTTCGTGCCAGCGAGCATAGTCAGAAAAATGAAGACAGGCTTCCGTGCACAAAATCTCTGCTGGAGGTTAGCAACAGATACAGCAAGTGTCTGCGCGTAGCTGCTCCAGTGGATGGTGGTGTAGAGCCCGTCACATCAGCACTGCTGCAGCACAACCACTGGGCTTTGGACAGTTCAGCGTCCCTGCGTTGCAGCAGCAGGTGGGTTTCTGAGTCCTCCTCACACTGGCCACCCAGCAACCTGGAGAGAGACCACCACGTCAGGGTGCAGCGGCATCTTTCTTACGAAACAAGGCTTGTACAAGTCCAAGCTGCACCTCCTATACACCGCCCCCTCCCCAACACCTACCCGTGCCACTGCCAAATCTCAACAAAATGCATGAAACTGTAATGTACACACATGTAAGAGGAGTGAAGTCTTGCAAAGTCTGTCCGGCGTTGCAAGCTCACTTGCCCAAGCCCTCTCTGCGAGGCATAGGCACAAGCAGATAGAAAATGGGATGTCTGCAGGAGCAGAGGCAGAAGCAGTGCTGGATGACATATGCTTTGCAGGTCCGTGCTCGCTAAAGCTTGGAATTATGAAAGGAGTACCCCTGGGCTTCTGCTGTAAATTACAGAGTTTCTAGATATCTCTAGCATCCTTCAGAATTAAATTTTCACCTGACTTCAGTTGTACTTCCCATAAAGTTGATCATTGGATTTTGCTGCTTGTATTGCTGGAGAGTTTGTTGCTGTCACTTCATTTGGTTGGAAATACCGTTAATCTGATGCATATTACTGTTTTCCCAGATTTATATTGCTATATTGGTCAAATGTATTACTTGAACATGACCTTCAACAACCACCCAGTCCTAGCACAAGGTTCACCCTTGGATGTGAATACAGGGGATCAGAACAGGAATATACCCCAGGAAGTTGCTTTCTATTCTTACAGAGGCCACGACCACATTTGTTATCACCATCAGATGAAAACTGCAGGCCAACTATGTTCTTGTAGTCAGCATGCTGCATCACATCATAAGCCTTTGAAACAGCCCAGTGATGCTGCTTTCAAGAACAGTTCAAAGAGAAAAACCTTTTTGGTGTAAGTGGAAATATTAGTCCAGTCATGTTAAAAATTGTCTCCTTGATCAAAAGACGGAACTGGCCTCTAGAAGGAAAAAGCAATACCACTGCATGTTCCTGGCAGGTTCTCTAACAGATGGAGAGAAGAGAGTCATTAATCCTGTTTAAATTTGCAGGAGTCGTATACACATACACACATAAAATATAACAACTTATGTTTTTCTTTAAAGGACCAGGAAGCAAAACATTGGAAATGATTATTCACAAACCACAGAGCAACCACTACTGGTATATATCATGCTTCTGATCTTTTCAGAAAAAGAACAATTACACATTCAATTTGTGATTATTGAACAGAAATTTTGTAAAATGGTGTGGATTTGTTTTAAGGAAAGTTTTTTTATTATTATTCTATGGGAAACAGTTTTATTTTTTCTGAGCTATATAATTTTTTTCTAGGCGGAGGTTTATATTCTACATAATTTGTACCCCAGAATTATCTATTGGACTCAGTAAAATTGTATACCTGATGTCCCATCTACGCAGCCATGGCTAGTAAGAGTCGCTATTTAAATACTCAAAAGACGTAAAAGACAAGAGCACAAGTCAGTTCCTGATTTTCCGGGTATAACAGAAGAATTGCCTTGCCCAGGACCACCCAAACTTGCAGCAGGGCTAGAAACCGCAGTTTCTGCAACCCCAGGTCTCAGACTCCATCCAGCCTCCTCTTTTTGCACAGGCACTTGCAGCAATTGCAGGTCTGGTCACAGATGGATGCTGTGGAAACATAAAAGGGTAGAAGTGTGCGGCAGACATGTTCGGCAAACAAGAGGGAAAAGTAAGAACCCAGGCCGGTTTGATTTTGTTTGTTTAAGCATGCTCTTCCTTCTGGTTGAGCGTTGCCTCTGTCTGTTCACAGCCCACAGCCCCTCCCCTCCACTGCTCGGAGCGGGTCTCGGTTCACTCCCCCCATGCTGCCCACGGCGGGGTGGCTGGAGCTGAGCGTGGGCAGGGCAGGCAGGGGTGGGCTGTTGGGACGGGGGGCTGCAGGACAGCAGGGGTGGTGGGTGATTGCAAGGTGCGAGGCAAGTACAGAGCAGCAGTTGGTGGTGGAGGGACACGGGGAGCTCCTCTGCCCCTGGACAGCCCAGGGCTGGGGGTCCTGGTCCCGGGGGAACTGTCCCACCCCGGTGCTCACATGTGCCTGATGGGCTCCAGCCTTTCACACCACTAAATCCTGCTGGGAGTTGGCTGAACCTGATGACATCGCTCCTGTATTGATGGAAGGAGAAGCTCATGGAGAGACCATTGTGAAAACCGGGGACTGGAGCCACAGGGGTAGAGCACACAGTAATGGGAAACATCCCCAGAGCTCAAACTGATGCGCTCTGCCTCCACAGACCTCTTCAGGATGAAGTGGTAGGATGGAGAGGAGAAAGGGGAGCAGACTCGCTGTCAATACCGTCTAATGCTTTTCTCCCAGCAGAAGAGAGGCCATGGGACAGAGCCCCTGCACACCTGAGCAACGGTCACAAACTGGCAGGGACCTGTCACCCACCTGCTCTGTGGCAAACTGTGCATCCCCAAGTAGTTTTCTTGTTTCCCAGAATGAGGTGGACTTAGCCGCTGCAGCTAGTAGACCCCAAAATGCACAAAGCAAGCTCAGGCACAAACCGCCGCTGTCAGTGCTGCTGCCGACGCAGCTCCCCTTCATCTCACTGTATCCTGCCCGGCTGCCAGTGGAGTCTGATTTGGCAGCACCTCGCTCCCAGCTGCAGCCGGCAGCGCTCCCACCGCGGTACCCGCCATCTCTCCCAGCTCTGAGGAAGCACAGCATCTCACCCTTGTGTGGCTGGCCATGCTTATTTGTGAAGAACCGCAGGAGAGACTTTGTTTCTGGACAAAACATTTCCATAGGTATATGGAAGAAATAGAGCACTTTCCATTACAAATGCTTACTGCAGCTGCTTTAGTGTTTTGGGGTTGTTTTTTTGTTGTCGTTTGTTTGTTTTATGGCACAGATAGCTCTATACCTTGCATCTTTCAACTACTCACTGTTTAAATCTGCAGATTAAGTATCTTCCTCTTAATATCTTTTTTCTTTTGTTTAATGTCACTATCATGGTACCTGGAAGAAGATAAAAGGGGACCATGCAGACCAAGAAGGAAAGCATCTGAAGTGTGTATCCCTTGCAGATACAAACTTCAATATTTCATGTTTCCATGCCTGTTTTGAAAGCCTCATAGTAATAAGGGGCTGGAAATATACATATATATACACATATATATGTACATATACAAATATATGTACACACACAGAGACATTTTTACTCTCTAATGACTGCCATTAAAATTATTCACAGGGCTTGCAAACCTGAAGAGTCCTTATTTCAATTTAGACTTGTTTATCGTTGGAGTCTTCCCCGTCTTCCTTGGGAACACTGTCCTGATGCTTGCGTAGTTCAACTTCTGAACTGTGCAGACAGACTTACCCTGTCGCAGAAAGCCTGAGCAAAGCCGTGGAATCTGCTTGCCCTCACAGGAGGAATGGTGTGGTGGGCTCGGGAGTTGGCTCTGCAACCGTTGCCATCCGTCCTGGCTCTCCTCCTTGGGGCTTTTGGCAGGGGGTCTGCAGTCAGCAGCCTCATGTGCAGCACTGTGGGGTGAGAAGATTTCACCTCATTCAGGGGCGGAAGATCTTGGTCTCCTTGAGTTTTCCAGCCAGACAGTGAGACCATGGTCTATCAGGTAGCTCTGACTTTGTGAGAAGGCTCTTGGTCCACCTCAGGCAGAATTTGTAAAACCTCAGCCTTTTCTGTAAAGCAGAACCATCGCTTTCGGTCCATCTTCAATAGTAAGAGCCTGAAGTAGTCATCACTGAAATCAGAAGAATCTCCTACTAAGTTTAAGGAATTCTGGATACCTGAGCAGCGCTTTTCGGCTGCATTGTGTAAAAACATCCACAAAACAAAAATTGTTTACAGGATTAATTACTTTGCAAAAATCTTCAACAGACCCCAGGAGAGGCAATGCAGGTTGTCGGTGTTGAATACACTACTGCTATTTTGGGTGTATTCATGAGCCCCACTAGGTCATTGCCTAGGTGAAGAGGCCCAAGAAAAATCACCAAAACACCTCAGAGAGGTTTATTTCAGCCTATGTAATGTTTTCCCAGCGAGCCCGAGCGGGCTTTAACCAGTAGGTGAAAGCAACGCCTTTCAGGGGAGGAAGGCTCCAAGTGTGGCTTTAACTGTGCCCCCTCCTCTGCAGGATGGGGACCCCGGGGACCCCAGCCCCTGCCCAGGGCATCGCTTGGGGGGGGTCAATGTGGCATGATGCTCCCCAGAGGTGCTGCGGTTGGAAGCTGCGGACCAGTCCCCTCCGACAGGTAACTGATTGGATTAAGAGTCCTGTCTGACAGCGTGTCTGCTCAGCTGCATGGTCTCATCAACCTCCCCATCCTGCCTGCTAATAAATCCGGCACCGGGGACCATTCTGCTTGATGATCTCTCCTTGGGGAGTTTTTAAGGCTGCGCTCTGCGAAAACTACTTGGAGTCTATTAAAATTGCAGCTCTGCTGTTGTCATGTCGTCCCAGAGAGTCACGGGAGGTGCCTGTCACCCAGGTGGAGGTAGCTATTACATATTCAAGCAAAAAAATAGCCCCTGCTTTGGGAAGACAGGCATCCCTGCCAGGAAAAGGAATGGAAGGACCCTTGCTCATCTCCCAGCCTGTCACATTAAGGGATGAGCCTGAGGAAAGGACACACGATGCCACATCGCAGGCACTGCGCCACGGCTCTGCCGCTGAAAACACATGCAATGCCTTTGCTGAAAGGATTAAGCGAAAGGGTAATTGTTATCCCTGGGCTCTACGTTGTCAGTCTGGCTCTGCCATTGCTGCTCCTCAGATACGTGGGCTGCCAACCGGCTTTCTGGGCTGCAGGAAACCAGCAGTGGGCTTCCGCAGTCTGCTACGGGCACAGCCTCCACTACAGCTTCATAATTCACCATGCCAGAGTTTGCATCGCTGTGCTTGCAGGACAGGCTTCTGCTCTAATACATCTACTTGCAATCAGCTCATAAAGGACACTCCTGAATAAATTAGAAGGCAGCAACTGTGGGATCTATAATACCTGTACAGAAGATGTATAAATAAATTACAATTTAAATCTTTTCTTGGATGCACCTTTGGAAAGCTAAGGGGAGGCAGCCTCAGAAAGGCTGAATGCAGCAAGACAATGAGAAATCTTCCAGGTTGTTAAGCTGCTGTGGCTTTTGACTCAACCACCACATGAAAGGACCATAAAAACCAATATCCTTTGTGCTTTAAGATAAAATGTTAATGAATGCCGAGACACAAGCTGAGTAGCTGCAAAATATTACTGTGAGATTTTAGCTTTTGTTTTCACTGGGCAGCCTGCAGAGGCAAAGTCTGAATCCATGTGAGGTTCGGGAGAACTTTCCAGCACCCCAGTATCGATGACACACCAGAAACATTCAGGCTATTCACATATCTGGCACATTCATAATGCACTCGTAAATGACTCAGAAGGAATGAAACACATGTCTGATTAACCAGATTAGATTATATAAATACCAAATAATTTAAAATTATGGACAAGCAGCCTTGGCAGCCAGAGAGATCTGGTCTTCCCTGAGCAAAGATCCCTCTATTTCTTGCCCACCTCAACAGAAGTTGCCTCAAATGCATGATGTTGTCTGGAGATTTGGAATCGTGCTTGGGCGCCGTCCCAGTGTGTGTGCTCTCAAGCACAGACATTGCAGTTTGTAGTCCCCTTGGAGGGAGTCTTGTAAACTGGGGCTCTAGGAGGTGCTGAGCGTTGGATTGTGACCCGCAAAGCGAGGGAAGTTTGGCTTTCTGTACACCTTGGATGACTTGTGCCTATAGCTAGGAGGAAGTGAAAAAGGGAAGCAGCTGAGAGGTTTTCTGTATTCCAGTTCTTCTCTCCAAGCTGTAGGCTTGGGACAACTGGGTGTCTTCCACTAGTAGGCCTGCTGCTGCTGCACTGTAGTTTTTTCTTTTTTTTCCTACCTGTTTCATTTCTGGTGGGTAGAAAGTGTAAGCCCTTTTTTTTAGCAAGATGCCAGTAACAGCCCTGCACACTGCAATTTAAAATCCTGGGGATGCCCATGACAACGATTTGCTCCACAATGGAAGCCCCTACACTCCAGACTGCTTGGTGTGCTAAGGGAAATCTCACTTTCTCTTAGCGAGAAAGTTTTTTTCCCTGTTACTTTCTCTGTTACCACAGGGACAGAGATAAATCCCAGAAAGTCTTGACGCTGTTGGTTTTTAGCAGTTCTGGAATAGCAACAGAGAACAACAAATACATGGTAAGTTTTCTGCTTACCACATTGTAATCTTCCTCTTCGAGTACTTCATATACTTAGAGTAGAAATCCAAAAGCCAAGGACTGTCTGCTATTGTATTCTTTCAAGTTTTCATCAGTTCAGCTGGGAGGAATGTGCCGAGCTCATTCCCCCTGCAGCACACTTGCAAGGCTTCTGTGCACACTTTGCATAGCTCAGCCTGAATTTAAAATTCAGGTCCCTTTGCATGTTGGACCCTGTAGTTGCCTTGTTATTGTGACAGCTGTGACCACTAAGGAGATGAGGAGATACTCATCATTAATGTCATTTCTACCTTAAAATTAACAACTATTCATAACTGTTGTATAATTTTGTAGGCATCCTTACACGCAGCAGTACCAAGGTAAATGTCAAGGGGAAAAACCCCAATTTTTTTCATTAATTCCCATGTGTTATTTTTTCACTGATTGGCAGAAGTGGAAAACATAATCATGGAAGATATCACACTTTGATTCAAAACTGTCCTGGCACTGGCAGTGCAAATTCATATAATGTCTAGAGGGTTGTTACATAGATAGCTGTCTGTTAGCAACCTCTTTTAGGGACACTAATTGCTCTCACAAATTAGCATGGAGACAGTACTAACTTTAAGGGACTAGTGCCCTAGGCTGGACTTAAGCAAGTCACCCAGGTGTTAAAGGGCTTGTTTCCTATTACTGCTCCCTGGAGCCATTCAGCCCCACATTCTTGGGAATAATTAAATGTAGAGCCCACATCAAGTGTGTGAGCCTCTGCCCCTGTGAGGGCTTCAAGGATCTTGGGTGTTTTCTCCCTCTCCTTCCATCGCAGCAGAAGTTATCTTGGCATGGCAACCAGAAGAGTCCATGAAATGCACAACACTGCACAGAGGGCGCGGGGGCTTCACAAGGGGATTTCCAGGATATTCTGGTGCCTTCAGACTAAAGCAGCTTTTCAGTTACATTGCTTGACACATGCAAGGATGCTGCTTCTTACAGGTACATCGTAGCATAGCCGCAGCAAACTGTGTGGACTGGAGAGGAGGAAAAGTAATTGGACTGACTGCTGCCAGTCCCATTCCTGCAGCCATTTGGTCCTGCCAGAGCAGCAGTGGGAATGACGTGGATAAGGGTGAGGACTGCAAATCATCAAAGCTCACCTCCAATTACATGAGGCTGCAAATTTGCTGGTATGGTTCCTTATACAGTTAAACCAAATCTCAACCCTGTCAGGTCATTAGTTCCGTAAGAACTTGTCCTCCTCGCTCCCACCTCCTGAATGACCAATTGGGTATCCTCAAGCTCTCCAAAGCTTTCTGCGTGCCAGCAGCTAATGGAGGCAGCAGTTTGTACAGCAGTCTCTGGGCTCTGCTCTGGGAGCTCCTGGACCTTCTGGGGACAAGCTCTAGGATCTCTGGGGAATGCCTGGGAACCACCTGAGAAACTGAAGGGTGTCTGCTGCTGTCAGGCAAGGACGAGGTAAGGGGAGTGTGACGGGTTGACCATGGCTGGATGCCAGGTGCCCACCAAGTCGTTCTATCACTCCCCCCTCCTCTTCACTAGACAGGGGAGAGGAGAAAAAAAAAAATATAACAAAGGGCTTGTGGGTCAAGATAAGGACAGGAGAGATCATTCA
>JANZLQ010000079.1:1382658-1400235 GCA_026212715.1 Elanus axillaris
CATCCCCCCCGGAATAATGCATTCCAGCATTAAAAGGAAACCTGAGTAGTATCAAGTGAACCTGAGACCTGCAGCAAGGAAGACCCTGCCTCTGCCCATTGCTTCGCTGGGCTTTGGACCAGGGCAGAGGAAAGCCAGCACCAGCCTAAGACGCGTAGAGAAAGGGGGAGATGTGTCTCCCAAATACATTAGTGCATGCTTGTGCTGGCCTGCTTGCATCCAAGGGTCCCTCTCCTGGGGAATCAAGCATGTCCAGGTGCTGCAGAGGCAGAACGAAGTGAAAAATTTCTCCTCTCAGCTATTGCAGTGAAGTTTGTTTTTTTTCTCTCCACAGTTGACCAAGCCCGGGCTGGGGCAGGGGAGAGGAGAAGGAAAGGCTCAGAGGGGAAGGGGGTCTCCTCAATACATTGGATCCTCTGTTGTGCACTGGAAACAGCTCGGGGTACTTAGAGTCAGACTGGAGTTTCCAGTCTTTAGCACTGAGGTCACACAGGCAGCTCAGCACTCAGCTCACAGTGCTAGGCAAAGAATTCCTGAGATTTATATCTGAGAAGGAATAAGTACAGTGTTTCTTCCCTTGCTATAATGTTGATCAGGAACAGATCTTAATCCCTTTTGTTTCCTCACCTATGCTGAAACTGTAGCTGGAATAAAGCTGATGGCTTTTCTTCGCAAAGTCCCTTTGGAACGGAGGATGTCTCTCTCCCATGTCTTTTTCAGTGCATGTGTTAGTGGGTTTTTCCCAAGGAGAAAGCATTGGAAATCATCCCATCAATGCTGCCAGTGATGCAGACGGGTATCCGCAGACCTCGTGGCTGTCAGCTTGGCCTCACCCCGTTCCCCTCCATCCTGCCTCTTCCTGTAGGATGCTCGGGGCTCACCTTGTGCCTGGGGGGGTGGGCTGGCACAGGAGACCACTGGCTCTCCTGCCACAGGCTGTGCTGCACCGGGATACTCAGCAGGGCAGCCTCGAGTGCGTGCTTTGCTGTGTCTCATGCAACCTTCCTGCCCCCCCCAGATAAACAACTTATCCCTATTTACTGTTTCCATGTCAGTCTCTGTTTGGCTGATTTTACACCCTAATTCAGTCATTTTGGCCCAAATGGCTCTGGCATAGTGTGAGTCCCTTTCGGTCTCTTTTCCTGGAGGGTGTCCTTGCAGTTTCCATCATGGCTGCTCATTTCTCCTGGTTTTGCCTTGCGAGTATAGCCTCCAGCTGGAGCAGGCCAACCTTTCACCCTTCCACTGTCTGCAAAGTCCCACAGTTTCTTGCTGTATTACCTAGTTTATTCTCAGGCGGAGGCGGGCAATTTGCTTGCGTGCCTTCATACTTCAACCCTCCTTTCAATGAGGTCAAAGTCATGTTTTAGATTTTAGCGGGGATGGGGATGGTGGTGTGTGTTCAAAAGAAGTTCTATAAGTGCATTGCATGGTCCTCACGCATTTGTGCGTCTGTATCATAGTTCTCAGCAGGGAATTCACAGACTGTCCCCAGAACTCGCAGAGGTAGGCATATGGCAGCTCAGGCTGCATGTGAAAAAGACCATATGGGAGAAAGTTACACGACACCTAACCAGGTATTTGTTATTTAACATAATATTTAAGTTTTATAAATATATAATGTATGATATTATAATGTCAAATATATAAAAATATATTTATATAAATATTTGTGTGTTAATGTTTGCATGTGCATGTTTTCCAACAGTCTCCTCTTGTTAGCATCATTTCGATAATCAATAGCCTATGCTTTCTTGTTCCATACAACGAAGTTTTCTAATGCACTCCCTGCTGGACAAAGATCCCTGGAGCCGGCGGTGCACGCTGCCCTTGCCAGCCGCAGCCCCGTCCCTCAGTCTGCCTTACGCAGAGATGTGTCACCTGCAGAGCAGCTCTTAAAGGAGCAGCCCAGCATCCTCTAGATGGCACTGGAGCGAGTCCAGGCCTGTGCTACAGCCGGGAAAAAGGCTCCTGGGTGCTTAGGCCTGGCTTTGTGCTCTGTTCATCCATGGTGACAAATCATGGTCCAGCCACAGCTCTGTGATGGAACTGAACCTGATGGGGAAGGGCAGCCTGGGTGCACGGGAGAGATTTTGCTGTTCATGAAAGTTGCTGAGGATGCTGGTGGGAGAAAAGGTCTCACAGCAGACAGAGATGTTGGGCAAATTGCTTCTGGGGGACAAAACCTGGGATCACCTCGAACAGGCCCCACCACCCCAGAGCCTCTCTCTGTCCCTGTTCCCAAGCCACCTCCACTCCCTGCTTCCCTCCCGCTCCATCTCCAGACTGAAGGCGGGGCAGCAACCCTCTCTCCTTCCACCACCCCCCGCCCAAGGAGCAGGATGTGGGTCACAGACCGCACGGGGGTCCTGAGTGCCCGAGGCACATGCTGAGGCTCTCAGGGTCCGGCCGCCCTGCAGAGCCCCTGGCCGGTGGTCTGGCACGGAAGGTCCGTGCTGGGAAGCTGCCGACCTCCAGGGAGCTACCTACCGCCTGCAGGTCTGGCGCTTTTATCATGCACACTAAGAGGAGACATAATCAATTCCCCAGTTGGCACTTTGCACTGAATACCCACTTTTTCAGTCTGATAGCAGGACTAAATTAGTTATTTAGCAATGAGACCCTAATTTAAAGTGAGCAACTGCCCTGACAAGGATCATTGTTCAAGGCCGTCCCCCCTTTGCTTTCAGATGAGAGGCCCACCAATCCCTGGAAGGTGATAAATAGACAATTAGAAAATAGATATATTTTGTTAGTTCTACAAAGCTCCCTGGTGCTGTCAGGCTCACAATAAAGGGGGCTCCGGTAAATTGGTGGGCAATGAAAGCCAGCTGTACGGTCATCACTCCTACAGACACAAAGCCATATGTGGCCATTTACAGGACATCCCTGAGAATAGATGGAGCCAATAAGACCAGAGGGAACTAAAAATACTTGACAAAGTTGGCTGCTCTTCATTTAACAAGAATAAAATATCTAATGGAGTGTAATGGAAGCCATCAATCACCCCTGCGTAAAGCACAGCTTTAATACTCTACTTTTAACTATTAATGCAAGTTTTTATTCATTTGTAATAAGTCAGAAATTAGTATCTCCTGTGTGCAGCATGGTGGTGTTGTGCAAGGGCTAACAAACGGCATGGGCCCAGCAGCACTGGCGCAAAGCCAATCCAGACCTAAAAACTGGGGGGGAGAACACAAACAAAGAGGACAGAAAGCGAGAGCAACCACCTCTTCAAAGATAGCGCAAGATCCGCAAGCCCTGCCTAGGAAATATTACATTTAGGCTTGTGAGCAATTCTTTTTACCTATCAGGCTCTTTCTAGGCAAGAGGATAGGGGTAGGTGTCAGGGGAAGTCCTTTAATTATCTGGTTATTAGGGAAAAATGTTTGAAGTGCTTCTCCTGGAGGCGACAGTCAGAAAGTTGGAAGCTCCTGACACATCCTCAGCTTTTCAAAGTGGGATTGTAGTGTAGAGCTTAGCACCAGACTTGTGCAAAGTCACTCGGACGTTGGGCATGAAATGGAGCCAGGTCGCACCACAGTGTTTGCCTTCAAGGCATTCATGGCACGTGCATACCCCTCGCTAGTAATCACGGCTGTTCTAAGAAGCTACTTCCTAATATAAGCAATTGGCCAACAAAATGCCAAATTTCATCAGAATAAAACCAAAAGATTTTGCCTTGTTTTACCACTGCTATAAAACAGGACTGATCACTCTGTCTCTTGTTTGTGTGCAAGAGGCAGGCAGACAAAGCTGCTACAAGATGTGGAAACTGCTATTTATTAACCATGGAGCCATGGCCCCCTCACGAGATAAAAACACGCATCAGCAAGTCAGAAAGCACTGGCTGTACACATGAGCGTTCAGACTCCCACCCCTATAAAGTCGGGGTCTTTGCCTGCATTTAAAGATGGCATATGCTGCAAGGTAACTGCCTGCTCTCTCTTGCCTATTTTTAGCTGCTTTCACAGGACGAGAATTGTAATTTATTTTGCAGAACACCAAATGTCACATCCTATGAGTACTTTGTTGTACAAAATGCAATATAGTAGCTGGAGAAAAGTGACCTTCCATAATGGAAGTGTCCTATAGAACTAATAGAAAATGATAACCAATAGTTTTTAGCAGATAATTATATCCCTCTTCTAGAACAGTTTTAAAAGCCAAGGACATCTCTCTCTCTCCATAACATTGCACAGTTCAGGCTTGTTTGGTGTGGGCTTTTTTTCCACTCTTTCAATTCCATTAGAACCAAATTCGTTTAATCTCTGGCCACGTCTAAGAAAATTCACATTGGTGTTGTCAGGGATTCAGACACAAGGCTTAACCCTTTGACTCTGATAGACCAGCCCATCCTTTCTGCACATACCACAAGCTTAGAAGACCTATGCATTCTTCCAAATCTAGCTTAAATGATCTTAAATTTTATTTTCATGGGAATTGCTGACCAGGAAACAAGTACAGACTTCTTTATATATGGCTACAGCCAGATGTGAATGCAAACTTTGTATCTCCTCTACCACTGTAGGGTGCCATCCTGGACTGAAGACTCTTTTGTGAGGTCTTTCTGGTCTTTTTTGGAAAGATATTAGCAGCTGCATGTGGTAATGATATTAACTGAAGTGCTCTCCTCCTGACACACGTTTGTCCATGTCAAAGCAGACTAGTAATTTATTCTCCAGGAAAGTACAGAACATTTTTAGGGGAAAAAACCCACTGTTTAATAGGCATCCACTGTTCAGTCCCGCTACATTTTACTGAAATAGCAAACATGCCTTTGTGCTGCAGCAGAATGAGGATGGGAAAACGAACATGCTCATGGCATCATGACAGAAGTGGGCACTCTTGCTTCAACAAGCTTAGCCAGAGTATAGAAACAAACTCCTATCTAGACATCACTGAAAATGTTTGAACAGCTTCCAAATAAGGGCCAGAATAACAAAACACAACATATGTCAACAGCCCCATTTTTTCCAGCACAAATGTGTGCATGTCCAGGAACACAAGACATGGAGAGTCTCCTGGTTTCTGTCCCAGATTTTCATGTTTTCCATGATACTTGGTAATGCTTTGGTTTTGGAGGGGAAAAAAACCCCACATTTTCATAGAGCTACCATGTTTTGCACACATATGCTTTCTGTCAGCAGTCTCAGTTACTCACAAGCTGCCCCATTCCTGTCTGAATCAAGGTTTTTGCATTGCCTTAGAAATCCCAGTTCTGTAATTGCCTCTCTTGTAGAAAAAGGTAAAAGTTTCCCTAAATTGCTCTTTCTGCAAACATCCAGGGCAGGATCTCACAATGCTAGAGGTTGGAAGGGACCCCTGGAGATTGCCCAGTCCAACCACCTGCTCAAGCAGGGTCACCTAGAGTTGGTGACCAGGACCATGGCCAGTTGGATTTTGGACATCTCCAAGGATGGAGACCTCACAACCTCCCTGGGCCACTGCTTGGTCACCCTCACAGTGAAAAAGCATTTGCTGATGTTCAGGAGGAACATCCTGTGTTTCTGTGTGTGCCTACTGCCTCTGGTCCTGTCCTGACCACTGAAGAAAGCCTGGCTCTCTCATCTTCATTCCTCCCGTCACCTATTTATATGCATGGATAAGATCCCCCTGAGCCTTCTTTTCTCCTTCTGAACAGTCCCAGCACTCTCAGCCTGTCCTTGTAGGAGAGATGCTCCAGTCCCTTCATCACCTCTGTGGTTCTGGGAGGCCCAGCACTGGACACAACATTCCAGATGTGTCTCACCAGCGCAGAGTAGAAAGCACAGCTCACCATCCCTGACCTTCTGGAGATACTCTTCCCAAGATGCTGTTGGCGTTCTTTGCTGGCTTATGGTCAACTTGGTGTCCACTAGCACCCCCAGGGCAATTTCTACCAGCTGCTTTCCAGCTGGGTGCTCCCCAGCATATACTGGTGCCTGGGGTTGTTCCTCCCCAGGGGCAGCACTTGGCATTTCCCTTCGTTGAACCTCATGAAGTTCCTCTCCGACCATTTGTCTGGCTTGTTAACATCCAGACAGGGTTGAAAAAAAATCTCTAGAGAAGGATTGAATAATTGGAGCTTGTGTTTATCGCAGTCAGCTACACAGAGATGTTCTTGCCTGATGTGCAGCACTCTGAGCATGGGGTGAGAAGTGTCAATTTCCACACCCACAAAAACACGTGCTGAGCACTCATACCTGTAGTGCTCTGTATGGAGAGTATACAACCAGTGGCTTGTCATGACCCCTCACTGGGCCTGTTGGGACATGTGCCCCATGTATATGTGCTCTGTCCTCCATCAATGCTGAACTGCAGCCAAGCCAGCCCAGCTCCATGGGAAGGAGTCGGGCAGCGACGGGAAGTGCTGGTACTGTCGTCTGCGTGGGAAGCCAAGGCTGGGGATGTTGAGAGGTGTCCCTCTGACCAGCCAGGAAGCAGAGCAGAGACCACAGCTCCTCTTCTGACATGAGTGTACTAACAGCAAGGTGTGAAGCAGGCAGCTTTGGCATTTTTCTACCCTTTTTACACCCAGAGGGGTCCCAGATATTCATGTTTCCCAACAACCAACATGGATGGAGAAGGTGGCATCTCCCAAATGGATCCTTGGCTGGAGTCTCCATCCACAGACCTGTGCTCAAATCCTCTCTGCTTCGCATGCTCAGAGCAAAAACCTGAGGCAGCTCCAGTTGCCAGGAAGTGCTAAGAACCTACCAGTTGGCAGTGTTAGGCTTACAGTTGGACTCAATGATCTGAAAGGTCTTTTCCAACCTAAATTATTCTGATTCTAAGAGGGCTGCTCTTTCAGGAGTGGTGCAAGAGAAGACCATACCCCTCCAAGTGAACATCATCAAAGGAACAGAGAATTATAAAAAAATTAAAATAAAATTATGCTCCAGGAGAAGAGGTTGCAAAGGATGTAGGAGTTGCATTGCCTTTTGGATCCTGGCACAGATACAGGTCCTAGAAGCACGAGACCATTGCAAACCCTCTGCCTGGAGGAAAACTGCAACTTCTGCCCTTTCGACAGCTGTGTGCTTTTGCAGTCCTGTCCCAGCAACTTCCAGCCAATGTGCAGGAGGACAACGGAGTCGGAGGATCTGCCTGGCTCCGCGCAAAGGGCGAGATGGGTGGTGAGAGCGAGAAGGTTTGCACACCGGTCAGTGTTGCAGAAGGCTTCCTGCGGCACCAGGAGAGAGAGAAACATCCCTGAGGGGGAACACTGAGATGAAAGGCAAAAGGAGGGGAAAAAGCACGATGTAACGCAGACAGGAGAAAAGCTCTGAAACGGAATCTCGGGCGCAGGCAGACCTGCTCCCAGGAGGGCTCAGCATCAGGGCCCCGAGGGCCCCTGCAGCCCCGAGCAGCCCCCCTGAAGCCCACCCCAAACCCTGCCTGCGGCCCAGGAGCCGATCGCAGCCCCAGGGGCCGTCAGCCACTGCCTCAGCAAGGCCATGGGATTCCACTGCCTGGTGCTGCACCCTCAGCCTCGGGAGAAACCACAAGCCATGCTGGGAGATGTTAGAAAAGAGCCAGTGGTGACAGAGCTTCCTTCAGGAGAACCACAGCCAGCAGGGCGGTGGAGGCCCCTCAGAGAAGCACGAGCTGCACGTGGTCATCCCTTGCCCCCTTGCAGGCCATGGCCATCCCCGGGAGACCAGGAGCAGCTCCAGCCTCCAACTTCCCCGGCGTGTGCTCAGCGGGATGAAGGCCACGGTGGAGGACGGCCTTCCCTCACACCTCCGAGGCAGCATGGTCTGACCAGCCAGGAAGGGACAGAGCACGCAGGGATACTGATTTTCTCTTGCTGAAAATGCAAAAGCTTCCAAAGAGTATAAATGCAGCCTAACTGCAAATGTGACAAAATCCTGGTTGGCTCCTTTCAGGAGTGAGCTCAATGCTGAGATTAGAGAAGCTGCATCCAAAGCAATATTCAGATAGCTGGTTGCAGAAAATACAACATATTGCTCAGCATCCTTTGGGGTAAAGGTTTGACGCACTGCTGTTAAATGGAGTTCTACTAATTATTTACAAGGCATATCCTTAAAGATCCATTCTATGATTAAATTAACATAAAATGTATTAATACATGAAAATCACCAAATAGGATGTATTTGCAAGGGATTTTTTTTTTATTTTGTTTACATTTGATAGGACATAATGAGGCCATCTTGGTGCTAATTGTGTCTCTGCTACAGACATGATTCAAGAGCACAGCCTACCATTGTTGAATGAAATTGCCCAGAAAAGTAATTGCTTTTCAGGATAAGCCTGTGCTCATTTATACGATTATGATTTGTTGATTAACCTTTTTTTCTTTCTTTCTGTTCTGTGCATAGTGAGCAGGATCTTCTCCTTCTGCAACTTTATCATTTTAATAAACCTTGGCACACCAGCAGCAACCCAGAGATCATCGTGACCTGCCTGTGACCACCTGAGCCCTACTTAATCAATTTAATTAATTTACCTTACACAGTCCTTGATATCAAGTTTAATCAATTCCATTTGATACACCAAAATTTCATTGGCTACTCTTGTTACATTTTGTGGGGAGTTTGTAAAAGCTCTGGAGTTTGTCTCTTTAAGAGGAAATTAGCTTTTTCTCTAAGACCATTGCTAAGTGAAACCATAGACATGACAAGTAGTTAGAGTAGCTTTTCTTAGTAAAGGAAAAAAATAAATGCAGTCATACAGGTCCATTCAGGCCATCTGGCTGTGACCAGTACGGGATGTCCAAGGAGTATAGCAAGATGGCAATCACTTTATTAAGATTCTATCCAAATATTCTCCCACTAAGCAGTGATTTAAAGGCCATGAGCCTCAGCCACCTCATTTTTATCAGGATGTCCAACGCCGCAACATGCAAAGGGGACAGGGGTATCCCACTGATCCACAAGTTTATAAACTGGTTGCAGAAAAATCACAAGAAAAAAAGAAAAAAGGAAGAAAAGTTGACTATACAGCTTAAAATCTAGTCAAAATTGCCAAGTCACAGCACACTGGAAAAAGCCAGACACAGAGGGATGTGGGACTTGAAAGCAACCTGGGCGACCAAGGTACCATCCCCAGCAGCCCGTGACGCGTTGGCCCCTGAGGTGTCACAGCAGCATCTTCATAAGGGAGACCTCCATGGAGGTCGCAGCCATCTCCAGAACCGACCCAGCTCTGCAAGGCACTGTGTTGCTGAGGGGGTTTATTTTAAGTGTTAGGGTGGTTTGACTTGTGGGTTTTTTTTTTTTTTAATCATCCGCTGTAGGTACATTGAAATGAATTCTCTCCCCCTGCTACTGCATCAGCTCCTTTCTGAGGGAAATCTGTCTGGAAGTCAAGATATGCATTTCACTTCAGGTTGAACAAAATATCTCCCCTGACCCTGAAAACAAAGTCAAGAAGAATCATGTTCTGATTCAACCCAGAATGATCTGCGGCGGCTCCTGGCTAGCTTTTCACGGGGAAGGGAGACCAGCAGACCAAGCAGTTGGATCAGCTCCTGCCCCGGCGGAGGACAGGCTTGGTCCACAGGAGGGCAAAGGGAAAAACCCTGCACAAAGAGCAAGTGCCAGCCCCAGAGGAGCCCAGTGACCTGCAAACCCTCTCACGGCTGCTTGCCACGTTGCGCGGTCATCCCCCGTCCCACCAGAGCCCGAGTGACCAGCGTGCAGGCAACGTCCCGTGCCGCTGCCACCATCCCCAGGCTCAGCGGGGATGGGTGTGAGCTCAGTGTTAAGAACCACGGGCCAGAACCCCGTCCCTGCACTAGCTCTTGGCAGCTCTGCCGGCTGTATTGGCCACATATTGGCATGGCCGGGTGGTCGTGGGCTCACAGCATTAGGGGCCAAGGATTCCGGTTGGGGGATAATGAAATCACCCGCTCTGCACCTTGAGTGCATTTGTGGCTCCTTTCCCCAGTCTTCCAATTCACATGCCTGGAGACCCCTCGCCATCCGAACGTGCAGGTGCTGAGCCCACACCGGACCACGCATGCTGCCTTGGCCCAAAGTGCCGTCACTGCCGGGGGGGGCTGCCGGCCCCTTCCCAGTGCTCTGCCCCAGGGTCAGCTCTCCTGCCGGCAGCATGCATTCTGCCCAGCCCCGGGGACCCTCATCAGCCCGGCTGTCCCCAGCAGCAGCACAAGCCTTTTCTCCTCCCAAGCCAGCACCTGCAATGGGCATGAGCAGAGGATCACCACTGAGCAGAAAAGCAGGAGCCTGCTCCCAGCTGCAGGGCACCCCCTTTTCCTCCTCCCTTTCCTAAAAACGCCTGTCAGCCCCGGAGGAAGGGGGAACCCCCAGAACACCCGCTCCACCATGAGCTCCCACAAAGGGGACGGGAGGGGTGTCCCCCTGCGGCCGCTGGGTCCACCATCCCGCTGCACGTGCTGCTGCCCTTTGGGGGGGCACATATCGGAGGTCACTCATCTGACCCCCACGCCGCAGCAGGTCAGGACCCCCCAGCACCCATCTTAGTGCAGCATCCCTTTTCTTTCCCTATGCACCCAGCAACTGCCTGCCATGGGACTGCTTCTCCCCAACAGAGTACATCTGCCTAGTGCTGTTCTGTTGCTTTTTTGCTTGATGCTTTTATTATGTAGGTGTGTACTGAACAGGATGTTATCTAAGCAGCCCAGATGCTAATGTTAAACCTCCCTCTTTTTTATCACACAAGTTAAACAAAACTGAAAATCTATTACTACACAATTGATTAAAAATAGATGAGTTTCTAACTGCTGAGCTTTTAATTAAAGGAAAACCTGTATTCCCCTGAACAATTGCAATAGAAGGCTGTAAAGTATCACTGCACAGTGATACTCAGAGAGTTTGGGAGTTTTGATTGCAGATCTCCACATTTCAAAATGAGGATGCTGCTACCAACAGCAGGAAGCCACTTTACTGTTTCCCATTCGGGAGTTTTGCTAAATTTTAGCTAAATTTCCCCTTGCTAGCACTCAAGGCCAAAACATCCGGCAGTTCAGTTAGTTACATTTTCCCAGCTGGCCTGTGAAGCCAAAACCCTGAAAATTACTACTGGCGCAAGGCTGAATATTTTCCACTACCTCCTTCTTCCACAAATAGCTACAGGTTTTCAAGAAAACCACTTTTGATGGGGAATTTCAAATTGCAAATTAAAAATTCAATTCTCACAATTGCTAGCACCATTTTGCAAGGCCAGTCTCAATCATCTCTTGCTCTGAAAAAAAGATATATTACTTTTCCTTATGCTGCAGGGGCATCTTTACATGGTTGTGCCAGTTTCTGTGCTTGCTCCTACACTCCTCCTCAATCTCATGAAACTCCTCTGAATTTCTTGCTGTTTCCTGATCCCCATGAGCTCCCTGCCCTGTGCTGACAGGCACCTTCTCCAAGACTGAATGCAGGGCATCCTCACTCCGGCCAGACCTTTGCAGGGAGACCTAGCTCCCACACTCCAGGGAAAGGCTTGATAGAGGTTGAGAGAGGTCCTAGGCCCGGAGGTCCCAAACGTGCTGCTGTACCTCAGCTCACCAGTTCCACCAGCATTCATCTGACGTGCGTATGGGCAAGCTGCATCCTGCCCTGGGGCAGACAGTGCTGCTCACATATGGTTTTATGAGCATGGTGGCACATATCACAAAACAAAGCTGTCATCCTGCCCAGCGTCAGCAGTGTGACACTGGAATTGTCTCCTGTAATGGATTTTTGGGTATTTGGTTCTTCCTTGGGAATGTGACATCTGATGGTCCGAAGGTTCAACCTTGTCTTGCTGTTGAAGCCAACAGTCTGTCTGAGAGAGCAATTTCTCTTCCTACCAGCAGATAAAACAGATTTTTGCCCTAGAAAGGGTGCTCATTATTTCACTTCTTTTGTCTTCAGGAAAGGTGGCAACTGATTCAGAAGACTCAAGCCTTGACCAGAGGTGTGGGAAACTGAAATCCATGAGAAGCGGCAGAGGACCCAGAGGGGACGTGGGATGCCAGGAGCGCACTCCATGGGGAGGCTTTGGGCAGGAGGTGAAGTGGCTTGGAGCTGCCATGGACTGAGAAGGTCAAAGGCTTCTGCCAGAAAGGGAGAACTGGTGGAGCAGGCAGGGAGGAAGAAGGTCAGAAGGGTGTCAAGGCTGTGGGGCAGGATGCATTTGAAAGGAAAACTTGCTGTCGGTGCAAAAATAGTGCTGAGGGTGGAGAAAGTCAGACCGTAGCCTCTCCAGGGCCATGGCCAATGAAGATACCTCAAACCCCAAGAGCTACTGCTGAGGACAGGGCTTTGCAGGTGTGTCTGTCTCAGATGGACTTTGAAAAGTGAGGTAACCCCATGTGAAGCAGGGACAGACAGTTCCTTGAGGGCCTCGGGCTGGGTCAGGTGCCATCTCCCAGGAGGAAGGAGCTGCCCCTTGGTCCTTCCTCCCCATCCCTCAGGCAGCCCACATCAAATCAGAGGATGGGTAACGCAAGAGACAAACTACTCGATTGCTTTTCAGGAGGCTGTTGAGTAAAGGTGTATTTTATGTCATGATGACTCAAGGCAGTGGGAAGTGCTGAAGAGGAGCTGCTCGTTAAAGCACGATTATTCCTCCTCTGCTAAGGAAACACAATGAAATCTGCCCGTTACTCTCAGTAAGACATTTTTTTCCTTTCCTTTCCTTCCGCAAAAAGAAGTTCCTTGAATTAAAGTCACCTCCAAATATAAAGGCACTTTATTTTCCCAACACTTGAATAGGTTTATTGTTTCCACCATTTATATTTAACATTAAAGTTTAATCATGAAGTTGTTAAGCATAAAAAACTATTAAATGAGTATAAAACATTAAAAAAATTAGTAAGTATTTCAGAATGAGCACTTGAAAAGAAAATTTATGCATAGAAACAATGGAGAATTACAATTAAGAGCTCTAGGGATCCAAGAATGATTTGTCCAGCCATTACATAGTCATTTCAATTTAAATTAAAATTGTAACTATTTTCTAGTCTACTAAAAATATGTGGTGTCACATTAAGAGTTTTAATGGAGCTTTCTCTAGGGAATGCAGAAAAGCTAGTTAGTAGCACATAAATAACTATATGTTGGAAACTGAATAAATTCTCTGCCAAAAAACCTAATATGATAAAACCAAAAATGACAGTGGATTATTTTATTTTCTCTAATGAAGCGCAGCCCTCACATTAAACCAAAGAAACAGTTCACAGGGTGTTGGAGTCTACATGATTTTGCCAGAGCTGACTGACAAAAAATAAAGGTCTGCCTGATGTATTTTTTTAACTTGATGATCCCCTGTGTGAATTATGCTGAGTACATTGTTCACAGACTATAAGAGTGTTGTCTAACAGTACAATCTTCCCTCCTTCTTCTCCTAGAACATGCAGAATAAGCTGCTATGGTCTATCCAATATCCCTGACATCAGGAACATTGGCTTAGTCCAAGTTTTAACCACTGCAAAACATGTTTTCAGAAATAGAGTTTTTATTGAGTCACTTTGCCTACTTAAACATAAAGATCTGGCCAAACAAAACGTACCCATGCACCAAGTCAAAACCAGCTTTCGAGTGGAGCTGGATGGCTTTTGCAGTTCAGAAGGTACTTGAGATCTGGGAGCTGCATGCTGCTATGCTGAAAGCGAAAGCCAGGTTTAATAAAGAACAGGACAATGTGTTCTGCCTGTGTTGCCCACCAGCGCCGTACTTGGATTTCAAAGAAACACAAGGGATGTGGAGCTTGCCCTGTCCGACCCCCAGCGCTCCAGGTGGGCTCTCGGGGATGCCTGAGGATGGGACAATTCCCCTCCCTCACCCTGCTCCTCTGAGCTCAGCCCAGGGAGAGGTGCTGCCTGACTTTGCTCCCAAAGAGAAGGATCTCCCTCTGGCTCCTGAGCTCAAAACATAAAGGAATCCACCCAATTATCGAGTCGGTAAGTGCCTCCATACCTGCTGGACCAAGCTAGAGACTGGTTAATGAGGTATCTCCTTGTGCCACCATTAGCAGACCAGTGTGGATCGCAAACGAGCACTGTGCCATCTGGTGCGGTGCCTGCACCTGCACGCGGGTGCCATGTGCCACATGGGACGGATGGTGAAACGCAACTGTGAACGTATGGAGGTATTTTGAGGTCATGGAAAACATGTCCCAGGCGTTAAGCAGGCTTTGGGGGGAAGGACAGTGTAACACAAAGCTTTTTTGAAGCTGGTTTACTACCATAGCTCCCAAGCACCCAGAAGCTTTAGAGACTAGCAGCTGCTGCCAAATATATTATAATGAAGCAACTAAAATTTTTTTATCTGTCTCTCCCAACAAAGGTTGGTGGCATTTAGACATTTGATGAGCTTTCCATATGGCATTCCTGCTTGTTTTTTCAACTCTTCACTATTTTCCTAAATTACAGATGTCAGAACAGTAATTCCCTTAGTCAGTATATTGACTTCAATTAAGTGAAACAAAAAACAAAGGGCAAGCAATTAGACTAATATCCTCAAATCTGACCAAGTCTGGAAAACAAGTCTGTGTGTTTTTTCTTTGTGTTACATCTATAGCAAATCTCACTCCATAGACTCAATAACTAGCTTAGCTTCAGTATGTAAACATATTTTGATTTTCCCTTCTCAAAATTTAATTCCATTTTTGTCTGCTTAAATTAGACAGATCTGTTTTAATCTTAACACAGGCCAATTGCAATTTCTGTCAGTTTTGTATTAACCTCACACCTGAATGGTCCACCACCTGCCTGACCCTCCGCAAAAACCATCCATCAGGACAAGTTCTGGAGAAAAGAGGCAGACAGAAGAAAAGCAATGAGAGGGTGATGTTTCCTATGAAAAATATATTCTGTGTTATACTTTTACAGCAGGGGCTTTCAAAAGAGTCTTTACATCAAGTTTTGAATGGAAAAATAATTTAAATGTGAACAGATGGGCTGCAGGGGTAAAGCAGGAAGGGTTCACTGCTGTCTGTTCCTCAAAATAAAATCAACATGCAACACAGTTTTGTTAAAATATCAAAACCAGTCCAGTACTTCTTTGGGAACTGGTTTTCTAAACAATACACAGCAGAACTTATCTGCACTTCTGAAGGGCACATTGTACTGCAACAGATAGGAAATACGATTACGCTGGGAAGGATAGGGATTACTCCATGAATTACGAAGATAACTGAGTCAAAGAGATGAAAGGTGATCTGCTGAAGAGGGGAGAGCTTCTGGTAGGTTTTTCAAGCATTGTTCTGGGACTACTCTTGTTAAGTATCTTTACTTGTGGCCTGGACACAAGTTGTACAAGGTGTCACAGAAATTTGCTGCTAGCACTAAGTTAGAGATGAATGGACAGAAACAGAAGGCAGGAATTGAGAATATGTGCAATGGAAACAACATGAATATCCATAGCACAAAGTACTAGGAACAGTAGTTCTGGTACAAACAGGACAAAGAGTGTTGCTATGGCATGAAGCCCATACAGGGACTTATAAGAACAGGGACCATTTGATCACCTGCTTTCAAAGGAAGATGAATCAAGATCAGCCAGGGGAGTACTTGACACTAGGATGATAAATGAAGAGCCAAGAGGCATCCCCAAGAGCTTGGCTAATTCAGTCTCACAAAACACATGTTGGCAAGTCATGAGTACTCATATAGTTGGACAAATGGTAGCGTTATGGAGAGATAAGACTTCACCTTAGTGGTAACACCAAGAACACATTAATGTACCATTGTCATGGTTTAACCCCAGTTGGCAACTAAGCCCCATGCAGCCACTTGCTTAGTCCACCCCGGTGGGATGGGGGAGAGAATCAGAAGGGCAACAGTGACAAAACTCGTGGTTGAAATAAAGACAGATTAATAGGGAAAGAAAAAGCCATGTGTGCAAGCAAAGCAAAACCAGGAATTCACTCACCACTTCCCATGGGCAGGCAGGTGATCTCAGCCATCTCCAGGACAGCCGGGCTCCATCACGTGTAATGGTGACTTGAGAACGCAAATATCATGCCTCCAAACACCACCCACCCTCCCTTCTTCTTGCCCTGGCTTTATATATTCGGCATGACGTCACATGGTCTGGAATATCCCTTTGGCCAGTTTGGCTCAGCTGCCCTGGCTGTGTCCCCTCCCAACCTCTTATGCATCCCCCATTCCGCCCCCTTGCTGGCTGGGCATGAGACACTGAAGAGTCCTTGACTTAGTCTAAACTCCGCTCAGCAACAACTGAAAACATCAGTGTGTTACCAACGTTCTTCTCATCCTAAATCCAAAACACAGCACTATACCAGCTACTAGGAGGAAAATTAACTCTATCCCAGCTGAAATTAGGACAATAATGAACATAAATTAAATTTAGACTCTAAAAGAGGTTCCTAGCCAAGGGAACGAAGTTAGGACAGCCTGATTTTAAGACTGACTGATACACATGACTTTATACAAACTGCCTGCCTGCAAGAGTAGTCTGAATGCAGGGAGGCAAGAAAAACCTGGCCCTGCGTTCCTCTGTGCAGAAGCTTCCACAAGCTTGGCATACAACCCGTGCTCCTCGTTATCCATACAGCTCCTTTATTTGTTAACCTTTGTTTTTGCCTCCCTCTGAGTTCCACCTGAGATCAGCTGAAATAGACTTCCAGCAATCTCATTTAAAAAAATTACTGATATTATAGCAGGTTTGCTTTCAAAAAAAGCACAAATGAATCTTGCTTCTTGCCCATTCTCTGATTCCTATCACCAGATGTCATTCATTCACAGCAAGGAATATTAGCAAAAAAAGTCAGGACGATAGCCTATGAAGAGGAACCTTATTTCACACATCAGAGCTTGTAAGACAACTTGAATCAATTATCTCCCAGTTGTTTTTAGCTTAAAAAGAAGGCAGGAACAAGACATCTTAATTACTGTTTGTCCTTTCATAACATCAGTCTTGTCACCATCAGGAGGAGATAGTTACAGAGAATGTGCTTCTAAACAATGGCAATTCAGGTATTTCAGGACACTTCTGTAGTCGTTCCTGAAATTAAAACTCAAGGAATGCAAAAGCAAGTGAACGTTTCAATTCTTCAGCCCTTGGGCTTTGCAGTTGTGATTGGTGATCTAAAACACATATCATGCTATTCATTAGCTAGACTGTTACCAATATGCCTTGTTCAATCAGCACTTCCATCTTCCACCCTTATTTCCATTCAGATCAAGTTCCAGGCAGAGGCCAAATTCTTGGGGAAAAGTTTGTATTCGAAGAACAAGAAAGCAAGCAAGCAAAAAACAGACCTGGCACAATAATGCGTCACTCCAGATACATATCAGCTACAGCCCTTGGCTGTACTGCTGGCATTTTAATCTGATTTCCAACTGATATTTAGCAGATTTGAATTTCAACATCCAAAAACCAAACAGGAGTCTCAACACTGCAGCTAGAGGAGTCAGGTACAGAAAGTATTTAAGTGCTGATAGGAAGCCTTAAGCACTGGTTTCTTAGAACAGTGCTTCCATCAACACAAACCCTTAATTCGTGTGCCAGTCACATACCACTTGTAAGATCTCCTGCACTCTGTGGGTATCACCATTTACATTTCTATATTAGCAGTTAAAGGATGCAAAGAGCCTGGCTGCCTCCTCCAGCACAGGCACAGTCCTGTGTGTCCCAAGCACCGCACCAG
>JANZLQ010000079.1:1400335-1414053 GCA_026212715.1 Elanus axillaris
CCAGACCCCTGACCCCACCACGGATCCCCTGCTTACCCACTGGTCCAGCTTAGTGCTCACTACGAACACTCAGCACTCGCACGCTCGTCCCACGGGCACCCCACTCTTGTGGGTCCCCCCAAAACCAGCACTAACCCTCTGCCCAGCTGCCACCCCTGCCCAGACCTGGGACCTCCTACTCACCCGCTGGCCCGACTTCACATTTGCCAGTGGATACACACATGCACCCCACACAGGCCAAGTCTGGGGAGGACACAGACATGCCCACCCCCCCCCAGCAGCCAGCACCAGGCTCTGGGCTGTGGCCCCTGCGCATCGCCCCATGGGCTGGCACCGTCCCACTGGCCCCCTCCAACACCCCGGACCCTTGGGTCTCCAGCCTCACCAGCTGCAAAGTCCCAGTCCGCTGCAGCTGCTCAAGAGCCCGTCCACTACTGCGACTGACCAGGTTGGTTTGTTGTCCTTCTGTCTGTCAGGTTTGCATCCCTTTCCCCCCACCCCTGACTTCCCCTTTTCCTTAGTATCCCATTTGACAAGGTGCTCAGTCAGATAACCTTACCAAAACAAACATTACCACAATCCACACAACCTTATCAATTAATGTGACCGATCAGGTCTGGTTCTCATTACTGCCTCTCTTACCATCTGTCAGTCAGGTTTGTGTCATTGTATGTTCTTGTTTATGTTGTCCCTCTTATTAACCCGTTCTGTATGTAAAAGGTTCTTGACCAGAAATGCTTCAAGGAACAGCAGCTCTCTCCTTCCACATAACCTTGCAAACATTTCCATCTTTGCTTGAAATTCACTAAAAGTGTCCCTATTCCTTTACCTGTCTAAAGAGCAGCAAAGGAACAACTCGGCATTGGAAAAAAAAAACGATAGACACTTCCACCTTGGTCAGTAACTGCTTTAGCAAACAAATGGCTCTAGTTACTGCATTAAGGGTCATGGATAGTGAGCAGACAGTTTTAATTAGCAGCCATATCTCTCATGTGTCAGTGCAAGTTCCCAACAACGCTCAACTATCCACCTACCCAACCCTTTGACAGGTGAGCCTCAGGCTTTAGTTAAGGAGCAATAACTTGGGGTTTACATACAGCACATTCCACCATTGCCTCATGTATATTAAGAAAAAATCTGCAGCACACTGTCAGCTTGGTTAGATATACTAGACATTTTTGCATAGAGAAAGGCTTCAAGATAAGTCTTCCCACTGCTGCTGCTTGGCTTTATCCCTGCATGATTGCTACTGAAGCAAGGCTGAAGGCATAAATACTGCTACACAACAGACAACACCAGTGCTTGGGAGACACGTACCTTTTTCTAAGGGGATACCCTAACACCCCAACCAACCTTTATGTGTACTTACTGGTTCTGCATATTTCAGATTTTGCTTTTAGTGCTTAAGTTCAGCACCAAGTACTGTTAAAGGTGTCAGTCTGAACTCCTTGTAGACTGTAAGGATTACAAATGCCTTCTCCATTCACAACAGTTCAAAGGTGCTATTGTTCTTAACACAACGATCTGATGATCACTTAACACAAGAGCATCAGAAAGTACATACACTTGTTAAGCATCACTGAGGCATAGTAATGAGATACAGTAATGGTTTATATGGGATCATAGTTTAAATCCTAGCACTCTTGACTTCACATTTATTGAAGACAGTCCCATTTTGTACAACACGG
Source organism: Elanus axillaris (assembly GCA_026212715.1). Classification (NCBI taxonomy): domain Eukaryota; kingdom Metazoa; phylum Chordata; class Aves; order Accipitriformes; family Accipitridae; genus Elanus; species Elanus axillaris. The sequence continues at coordinate 1,402,024 of JANZLQ010000079.1, forward strand.
AGCATATAGTGTAACTCCGAGAAGCACAGCTGTGACTTAGTTAATGATCTCAATAAATCCTACTTAAGCAGAGACAAGAAGAGAATTATGCAAATGACTATTTCTGTACCACATGTACTTGATAACTGAAGACATAATAAAATAAGCTTCAGCATACAAACACCAATACTTTTTTAACCCACATATATCAAAAATATGCAAAAGGTGGAGCAGCTTACAGAATTTTATCTCAGAAGAGTTGCAGCTGCAGAACATTTACTGCAAACTTGATATTAAAGGAAACATACAGAAAGAACACGTACAAAGAGGGGTGATTGAAAAACAAGATGACAGATTTTTCAAATACAGCCGTGAATGTGACAAAGAATTACTTTTCTGAACAGACCTTTCTAGAACATTATGATTAAAGGCCTAAGTACAAAACTGCTGTTTTCTCAGCACATGCATCAGCCAGTCATACTTGGCAGCTAGATAAGATGTCTTCTATCAGTCTCTTGTAAAGCCAGCTATCACCTTTAAGCCGCCGTCGCCGGATACCCACTTCTTCAGATTTACGGAGTCGACACACTTCTAACTCAAATGCCCCAGTTACTTTGCCAAAATCTGACCGTGTTTGACATTTCAGGGTATAACTGTACAAAACAAAGGAAAAAGAGAATAACCACCAAACTGTTTGTTTTGCAAAGCAATTTTGAATTGATAAGAGTACCTTACAGAAATTACCCCATTACTATTCAGAATATTGGGAAACAACCCAGGAATTTAGTGAACTGACAGCTTTTAATACTTTAGTCCCAGAACACTATCATTGTGCCCAAGTACCAACATGCAGCACTAATGTCCTACCCAGCCATAGGAACCACTGCTAGTCACAGACCCCCATTCTCAGAGTGCAGAGCTGGAAGGATGGAGATGTTCCCACACTTTTCCTAGACAAGACCACTCTCCTCTCTGCAGAGACACTGCTGCTGAGAGGCTGGTTACAGCTCAGGTGGTGTGAAAAGTGGAAAAACTGAATGGGAAGTTTAAATCATTACAATGGAGAAGGTGTTTCCATGCAATTTAGTATCCTTCCAGATTTTGAGCTTGGAAATGCATCAGAGGTTGAAATACACTCTGACATTCTACAATGCCTATCATTTAAATATTCAATAACTTTAGAAAATGCATATTCATAAGTGAGCACAACATTTCTTTCATTCATTGGGAAGTCAGGAAACAGGTGTTAAGCTTTGATCAGAACTATGAACCAATCCTACTCTCAGTACCTTAGTCTACTTCATAAATCCTACAAATTAAAATAATCCACACAAAGGTGTGTGGATTCTGTGCAGCTTTGAAAATGTACTGGTCTCTTGGCTAAATGCTAATGACTTTTAACTGTCAAGACTGATGGTTAAAAGGTATCTACATTATCTCCCAAAACTGTCTGATTTGATCATGTCCCTGTATCTTAATAGGCCATTTGTATTTGCAATTTCATAAGAGAGAGACAAAATTCACATCAGCCTCTAAGAGCTTTCTCACTATTATTGGTTTACATCTATCAAAGAGCTCTATCAGAGCTCACTTAACATTGCTTTGCATTGTGTGGACAAATATCATTCCACAAGTTTATTCAGTGCTCTGTACACTTTCTCTAAAATTCTTGTATTTAACAATGTGGGGCTGAGAAAGTAAGTTTACATACTTTGCTTTGTCAAGGATTGGAGTACTGACTATTTAGACAAATGCAGTTGAAGACATCATATTTTACACTTACCCTTTCTGAATATATTCCACATGCTTCTTTGAAAGAACAGTGATTACTTCATTCAACAGTTCATCTGGGTTCAGTCGCTGAATGGTGGTAACATTACAGTGTGCCTAAAAGTAGTCAGCTCATTTTAAAAAAAAAAAAGTCAGGAAAAAAAAAAGAAAAATCTTTCTCCTGAAAGTGAAGACATTATGAAAAGTTCTCATAAAGCAAGCTTTGGAACAGCTTTTCTTCAGAACATAGTGACAAATGCTTCAACTTCCCAATATTATAATTAAGACATTGTAGTAGCAACAGGGACAATAAACAACTACTGCTGGACCATCAATATCAAAGCACATCCCAGCTACAACCCATCATAAAATCCAAAGTAGCAGTGATGGGCCAGGGCAGCACAGAGGCTATTAGAAGCATTATACATAGCCAGAGGTGATTCATGCAGAGGACTACAGAAGACAGCCAGAGGACAGTGCTTAGAGCACCCTGCTGCACATTCCGCAGTTGGTAGATCACCCACAGTGTGTTGCCTAGCAAAGACTGAGCACTTCCAACATCAGGGAACAGGCACAGCGCCATGCGGCTTTTCTAGGACTAAAGCGTCACCATGTTTAAAGAAAAAAGGTAACTTACTACTCATAAGTTTACTGTTACAGGGGTCTTGCATCTAATACTTCGTATAATGGGCTTGTCCAATAAGTGACTTCTTGAACAACTTTCAGACACCCATATGTAATGAAAGTGTATGCCAGCTGTAATACACCACAAACTATCTATCTTCGGAAGTCACAGAAGCAGACGAGAGAAGACAAGATCATAAAACAGCATGAGAAATGAACATAGGCTGAGGATGCAAAGCTGGAGTAAAAGACTGGTTCTTACAGCTCTTATTCAGCTGAAAACATATGCAACTCCCTACCATACCTGCTGTACCAGTGTGAGGTACCATTCTACATTCCCCTATTGTAATCCAGTGTCCCTAGACATGTATCAGTACTTTTGCATGTAGTATGGACAAGGGAAACCGGTGCAGAAAGATAAAAACTTTCAGAGACAGAAGGTCTAGCTTTTGTTCCCATTTGCTCGGGTTCTTGAATTATTTGCAGTCTGGACTCCTGTCCGATGAGTTGGTCAGGTCTGTAGCCCAACATATGTCCTGAACTTGTAAGACTGCCACCTTGCCTCTGACAAGTGTGTCTTGGAAAAGCTTTCAACTGCAATACAGTAGCTGAATTACATTTACACAGGCTGCAAAAGACAAAGAGATCCTTTTACTGACAGACAGATCTTACTGTACAGTAGGTATCCTAACAGCTGCAGCTCCAGGAGCCAGTAAGCTGAAGGTATGTATACATCACTTACTTCTATGGAACTATTTGTGCCTCAGTAACAGACTTGCATCTTTCATGTTAATCATGTTTTTCAAACATGTAATCTGCAGATTAAAGAATAAATTCCTCCTTGTATAACTTCTGAAGTCTATTAGTAGCTTTTGAGTGATGTATACAGTTCTGGTCATTACACTGGTATTATGCCAAAGCCATTTGATGTGTATTCTACAAAGCTAATATTAACCTCACGAGTCAGATTTGGTAGGTACAAATTATTAATGTAATTTTAAAGTGCTCTGTGCAAGGCACTGTCTGAGGAACTGCTTTTTCTATGGCTATTTAAAGAAGTAGCCAGCTGGCTCAGATGCAGTGACATTAAAACATTAAAAATCAAAATCATGCTGACAGTGTCAGAAATTCTTTTATAAGATGTACTTATTTAGGCTTTAAGTTTGATCTCAGGTTCTCTTGGTATCAAAAGACTTGTCTTGGAACAGACATATCACTCCTGGGCTACAGGAACCTAAGCCAAGAATGTTATCAAAACTTTTTTTTTTTTAGTGGGAGAGCTAGCAGTATCTCTATACAACTAATATGATCAAAATTTCCCCGCTAGGTTTCTTTAAAACCATCCTGCTTCCCTCACATTTGGTTTATATAGGATATAAAAAGCAATGGCAAAACTCCTCCCTTGATCTGTTGCTGACTCGCCCAAGCCTAGACTAACACAACATCTCTTGACAATAACTAGGACTTTACCACGTTAATAAAGATGCAGTAAGAACAACTGCACTTTACTGTAGAATGCAGTCAAGTCAGATAGTCAGACCACATAAGTTTTCACAAGACCGTTTCTAAAGGCATTGGATGTTTTAAATAATTATACTTCTTTTCATGTAAGATTTTTCCAGCAACGATACCTTAAGTTTCCTTGGATGATCTCCAGTGGACCGTTTCTTTTTGCTTGGTGTCAGCATGGTGATCACTTTATCTAGGCCTCTCTCAATACTTCCAAATATTTTGGCTTTCTTTTTTTGGTTGGTATGCGTGTGAGCTAGGTCGAGATCCAGTTCCACTGAATGACACCTGTTAGATGAACAAATTAATCAGTTATTTTTCCTCAGTGTTTAGAAATTAATTATTTCAGATACATCACTGAAATATTACCAGACGTATTACAGAACGAAGAAAACCAAAGCAAGTGCAGTGTATTATGAGAGTTTGTTTGAAAGTCAGTTGAGATTTAAACCCAGAGATGTATATAGAAACCGCAGCCCTCTGGGGAACTGGAATAAGAAGGAATTTACATTATCAAAAATAGGAATATATTCTGAAGATAATTGAGTTAGTTTTAAAACTTTTCTCTGCCTTCAGTATTTTCTAGTGAATGTAGAAAGAGGTTTTAGGAAGGTTTTCACCAAGAGATGGAAATAACAGCTTGCTGTTGTAACAAGGCTTCCTAGGCAGTACATGGATTAAAGTAGTCCTGCTCTAAATCAGAAGTGTACACAAATAACAGGACATTTACCTTTTTCCAGGAAGAACCTCAGCAGCTGTCAATTCATCTGTGTTTGCTGGGTTTGTGGGTTTCTTAATTGAGGAGACAGTAGTGAACAGGCTCTCTGAAAGAAAGCATCCAAGTCAAAGCAGGCATATTTTTGTGTAAAGGATTTTGTTTTCTTCAGCAAGGATTTCTCATGATTAATAATTTACTTTTAAAACCAGCCCCCTTTTCTATCTCAGGTGTATATCTTCAGAATGATAAAATATGTTTTTAATGTAGTAACAATACTACTCCTAGTCTACAAAGAAACACTGCAACTGATTTCCCCAGGGCTCTACAAGTCAAGCCTTAGAGCGACCAATGCAGTTCAATATTAGAAATTTGGAAAGGAAGAGGATTAGAATTGCTTCCCTGCTCTGCCACTAGTCCCAGAATAAATACCAAGCAGTTCACTGCGTTGAATAGTTGTGTTCTTTACAAAGCCATTTCCCTTACATGGTGTGAGTTTATATAGCCATGTTTAATACTACACATTACATAATAGCCTGAAAAGTTCTCTTACCCACACATAGACAGAGTTCTGCAGAGCATGGTTTTGAACGTACAGAAGCAAACACCAAGTGAAACGGTCAGCAAATGAGTTGTTACAATTAAATCCAACTTCAATGTTTGAAGTTTCAGCTCTCTACAGAATTGCTCCTGTCCCCAGACAATGATCTCAAAATTTCCAATGAATACTTCCACTTTTCTATCTCTAAGAAAGTATTACCTCTCCTGAATCCAAAATCTTTCAATGAAACAAAAGAATTAGCTTTTCATTGTTTAATCCTCAGAAATATCTCTAAAATGAGCTGAAACTGTGTTTCTGCATTTCCCATTTCAGATGGAGTACCTACTTCTGCTTTTTAAACTTAACTTATGAAGTTTGACTTCATGGTGTCACATACAATCTTAAGACAAAAAATCAAACTCATATAAACAATTGGTCTTTGCAGTGCACTTCCTTAAATCCTTTACACAGGGTGCCATTGAACAGCAGTATGTCCAAGATCCTTTATAACTTGAATCAGCCCACAAAGACTTACTGTTTCTGAACAATGTTCCTTAGCATGTAGAACAGAAGAGTCTCCTACTGTAAGGAGTCCTTGGCATTTGAAGGACAGAGTTAGTATTTACAGTATCAACACAAGAACTTTTATCTTAATGGTGAAGGAAGTGGTAATGTACATACAGGATCCATCATTTTTCATAGGAATGGGCTAGACAGGCTGAGAACAGAAATTTCTAGTCACTCAGAAAAGCTGACATAATTTAGGCAGACATCTGTTGTCTATCACATAACTGTAAGGTCTGTACATTGTTAACAGAAGTATTTTCACTGCCATGCTAGACTGTTACTGTGAAAATGCTGATACATGATACATTTCTACCATGAGAAATCCAAAATTTATATTTCTCTTAGAAGAAGCAACAGAAGTAGACTTGACTAAAAGTATACCCTTATCTTCACTCAAGGTAACAACAAAGAAAAAACAGAGTGTTGAGGAAACTGCATTCTCAACCTTCATGCAAAAGTGGAACCAGATGCAAGTTTTAGGAACACAGCCCTTGGCTCCGTGTCAGAGTGTGCCAAAAGGCATGCATGTGTGATACTATAAGCAGCAATGACTTCTGTAATTAACATGCCCTGATGTATGGTTAAACCTTTTGCAGCACCTCACCAGATGTACTAATACACAAGTATAGTGTTTATATTTGAATTTACAATACTTCCTAAGCAATGTACAAGTTTTAAGTTTTCATTAGTTACATTCAAGGTACCTTCAAAGGCAGGTGTCTGAAAGGGTATGGTTTGTACTTGCGCCTCAATCTGATTCTTTGCAAAACAAGTCTTTGGAGCAGGAAGCGCAAAGGGCATTTCATTTCTTAAATCTGACTCTGTATCAACATTCTCTTTGTTTTCATGCTTCTTTGATGCCACTTTTCTTGTCACTGGAGTTGACAGTGTGAATTCTATATCATCCAGTTCAGCATCATGCCTTGAATACTACAAGAGATGCAACAGAACAGACATCCTTGCTGTATTCTGATCACATTCAGGAATGTTACAGACAAGGAAATTCTAAAATTGAAGCAGGTTAGAAATACCATACAATGCTTGCCTATTGAGCAAAATAGTTAAAAACTCTTCAATACTTTTAATTTCCTCTATAACTTGCTAATAAACATCAAGTCATTTGCCATTTCTTTATCTGCTCTTCTAAATTCTTCAGCCTGCACATTTAAGAATAGTCCTCACCAGCTCATCTAAACACAGCTAAGAATTTTCATTTGGTTTAATTGTATAATTTTAATTGCTTCATTGGATTTTCTTGTCCAATACAGACAGGTTGAACCTTCAAAGACTTGTCCAGCTCTAGCCTAGCTCAGAGATCTTGTTTACTGTAACTTATTGTTTTCCCATCAGTTTTAAAATCCTCATTGTCTCATTTACTCATTCCCTAGATGCTGTTTTTATGCAAGTCAAATGTCAAAGCTCAAGTTCTCACCAAATGAATCATGACCTACAGCTAGAGGAAGCCACAATTTATGTTCAGCAATATATTTAAAACATTTCTTTACTCAGTTTGTAACTCCTCTTGGCCAGAGTCCACCAAACATTCAAATATGTAATAAGTTTTAAGTACAATGAGAATAAGATTGTTGGGAGGATTAAGAATAATATATCTATTTATATTTTTAAAGGAGCTAGTATTTATTCTGCAAACACCTGCTTTGTTCTGTGAGTATTTAGAATAATTTCTTCTAACAGAGACTCTTCCAACAGCGAAGCTGTGTCAGAAGATTCCAGGGATCCAAATGCACGTGGCACTTCACTGCAGTCTGGCATATCTTCATGTGTCATAGGTTTTTCAGACTGGAAAGAAAGATTCAGTTGAGATTCCACTGCACAATTAAAAGTAAGATTTCATCAGAAAAGTGTCATTAAAATCTGAATCTTATTCTTTCTAAGTTCCTAATTATGGTTAACAGCTAATGGAAGTTCTCATGCCAGGGACCTAAGTTTTATAATATGGCTTTAATATTTTTATTTTGGAGTTGTCATTTGTATCAAAAGCAGATGTGAAATTATTCTCAAAGCACCATTACCAAGTCATCTTTCATGACCTGTGCCAAGAGAAGCAACTCACAGAAAATACCTGCCTTTGCTTTCAAGACTTGGAACACAAGCTCTTTTTACCAAAAGCCAAATAATAAGCTGGAAGGAAGGCAAGAAAAGAATGCAGTAAAGTCTGAAAGGGGGCCAGATAAAGGTAAACACGTTCCATTCAAAACATATGATTATGGAATCTGCAACAGTACTTGAACTAGCATTCAGAACCCTTCATCTAATTGCTAGCCCCAAATAACATCATTTATTTAATCACAGGATTCATAACTTCAGCCAAGATTGCTAACCTTCATGGCTCACACCACATAAGATCAGATGTATATCACAGTATCCTTAGTTCCTAACACCTTTTGTTATTTCCAGGAAACTCTTCCAAAGGACTTGTTTCATACCACTTCAGTGAAATTGCATAGTTATTTTAAATTCTCAGTCCTCAGGTGGAATGGATACCATTTTAGGAAGCTATGTTCTGATGGCAGGTAAGTTTCTCTTGGCCTATGATCACGGCTATTGCAATCATCAGACCTCTCATTACTACTGGAATAAAAACAGATCTTCCTGGTATGCTACCAGGCCTGCTATTATGACATAAAGAGCCCTTACCAGAGGGGTGCTAGCTACAGCCAAGAAGCTAACAGCCCAATATTGTCATTGAAATTGCATTCTATTACAATACAAATGCCTGAATAGAATTCCTTGGCTACCGTGTTCCAGATGAAATTCATGCCATGGTGAATTTTCTGGAATATCCTTCTACATCAAACTTCTTGAAATAAGGCAGTATCATGTATAAGTGTATGCCACTAAATTCAGAAACTAGCAAAGTTAAAGGTTCTGTTTGCTTGGTTGTCTGCACATTAGACCAGCTCTAGCTAGAGAACTTTGCTAGTTGGGTATTTCAGCAAATTCGCTGACGTTCACTCACAGAATCTACATGCAGCCAAGTTAAATGTGTCCCGAGTGCTGCAGAACAACCAATGGATTTTTGTGTTGTGTAGACATGATTTTCACAGTCACCTGTGAAGGCATAATGCGTATGTTAAATAGTAGCAGTAGCCGGATCAATTTACCTGGGACACCACTAGACATGAAGTAATTTCACAGCATCAGCACTACTGAACTCAGATTAAAATCATCTGAGTGTAGAAGACTAACCCACCATGATCATGGAAATCACATTATGCATATTCAGCAACACTTATGATTCATGATCTGTTACGCAGCACTGGTAATCTTAGAATTCTCTTCTGTGTTTCAAAGCAGTTGTACAAGTGAACTGACATGATATACATGCAATTGAATCAGATATATAAGAAAGTATTTCTTCAGAGTGCTTGTCTCTATGCAGAGAACAGCCCATACAGACAGCTAGTTAAGAACTTCACACAGGTGTTCAAGGGGAAAAGGCTAATAGGAAGTCCGCAATTTTACTGAACACTTTTGAGTTTGTCAAACATGGATGAGTATCCCCGGCATCACATATAGCTGCCTATTATATATGATATTGCAAGCAATTTCACAACTTTAGACAAGTTCTGAAGTGCCCTACTTGCACTTTGCTACCAAACCACAGGAACAGAAATTCCCGTAAGATCTATAAAACTTCTTGAGAATCCAGTTCATCAGAAAAACATCAACAACAGATTTCCTTTACTCAAAATAAACAGAAACCTCTCTGGGACTGGTTCTAAAAGGAAAGAGACAAGGAAGGAATAGGTCCCTCTGCTTTGACCATCAGCTCATGTATTATCCATGTGATCTCAAAGTAGGCTGCCCAGATGACATGCCAGGATGTTTCAGAAGACCTTCCTTACTAAGCCATGATAAATGCAACTAGCATGGTACAAAAATATTTAGACAAACGTGAAAGAGCACGGTAAGAAGTTAGGCATCACAGAGGAAAATCTAGAATCACCCATCTAGAATGGGCAATTTTAGTCCATTTGCATGAGTGGCCAAGGGGAGATTCTGTGCAGTAGTCATAATGCACCATGTCCTCCCAGATAGTTATTCCAGTAATGTCAATTCATAGAAGCAGCCCAGATTGCTAAAACACGTTAATGAGACGACTGAACTGTTTAATGACCAAGACGTTGGCTGACTGCACACATGCTCTCTTACTGATGTTTAGGGCACCAGCCTGTTTTCTAGGCAGAGCTTTGTTAATGCAGATCAGCATTTTAATCAGCATGCTGTCCTGCTGAATTCAAAAGCTTACCTTGAGGCCTGCTGATTGTGTTGTACTGGAATCCCCTGTTCGACGTGGAACCCTTAAGCAAACACGCTTGCCACGAGCTTTCTTGGATAGAAGCAAGAAATATGTTGCTGACATTTGGTCATATTTCCACTAGGGTAAAAAAAAAAAAAAAAGGAAAGTATTTTAATCTCTTCTTTGGAAACATTGTAAATACAAAGAAAGCTCAGCCTTCTGAAAATTTCTGCGTTTCTGCAAGTTTTTCTACCTGATGTGCATCCCTAATGTTTGATCAGCTAAGTGTGATTTCAGACTTCAGTCACATTGTGTTTGAGATCAAGAAAGAGACTATGGTTGTTGCTCTTTGCAAGTTAGTTTGTAGTACACTCACTACGATGAAAACTAATACTGGGGTCAGAATCTATTCACTTCAGTGGATGGCAAAGCTATTAATTCAGTTTAGCCAATATTTCAGCTGGAGTCTCAGTTTTTTGGAAGTCCCCCTCCATTCTTCCCCCACGAGCAGCACTAACTTTTTGCATAATTTTCAGCAATTCTGCTTGTGTGAGGAACATGGGTACAATGCTTGAGAGGTTTGCAACACAGTACAATTAGTTTGAATTAGTTATAAGGGACTAGAGGTCCTCCAGTAAAGGACTATGCAAATGCCACAAACCTATTTGGAAGGACTTTTCCACATGTAGACAGATTATTCAGATTACTTCCTATAAGTGAAGAACAAGTAGCATTAAATCCACAAATCCATCTTAAGTATCACATGTGTTTTAAAAGTCTGTTTCCACTACAGTTACATGGAAAATCTAACGTTTTTTCCAAAGCAAAGAATTATATCACTGCTACCATGTACAAAGACGCAAAAAATTCAACGTCAAGGGACATTTTTCAGATTCAGGTTAAAGCTGGATGACACATCACGTTTTAAGTCTCTTCTACAGCCTGCAATGTCATTGCTAACATTTGTACAACTCTTCTAGAAGCAGTCAGTGCAACTTTTGTCGTTTGTATTCAAAAGCAACTAAACACACTTACTTTAAAAACTCTAAATAGCAACTCCAGAAAATGTATTTTATTGTCTGTCTGGGTGATACTCTGATATTTTTCTCTTACTCTTTTATTTCCCCCCTCCTACTTATTGAACCATTTCAAAGCAAGGAGTTAACCCAGCAAATGGCATCTGTTGTTCAACTACAAATTTCTGTAAGTTTATTTTGATTTTAAGACATTCAGAAGGATTTTACCTAAGAAATATCACAAGCGCAATTAAAGGAGGTAAAGGAAAAACACACAAATTTGAACTTCAGAACTGTAGTTATAAGCTACAGCTAGCTTCTGGAGTTCTGCTGGGGGTCCTTAAATCTGAAAGGTATTAAAAATTTCATACTTGAGAATAAGTAAGCATTAGTCTATTAATTCAGTACATTTATTTACTGTATTACTCTTTTTAATTGCTATAAATTACAAATATAGATATATACTGCTTACCTCTGATATTGATTCCAATATACTCTCCCTGCTCCGTTCATGAAACACAGAAAGCTCTGTTATGCAGTCTTCATCAATATATCTAAGCTGCAATAACATGACAGATATTGAAGCATGAGGCTTTAAAGTTGTTTCATAATCCATATCTGACTGTGACACTGTTGTGAAACCCAGTAGGCCGAGTCAATAATGAACCATGATTTTAGACCTTGTACTTGAAACAGTTAGCATCACAGCTAAATATTGTAGAGAACAGACTGAAAAAGTCATACAACTTCAGCGACTTCACAGTCTGACCCCTCCTGGGTGAGAGGTTGTGAATTCAAATAAGAAAGCCTGACAGCAGTTGAGACTTTTACTAGAATGGAAGCTACACTTTCATCCCTCCATAAATATTCAAAGCTATCAGACATGCATATCTTTTCTAGACCCAGTTAGAACCGACATGGCAAGGACAGTAAAGCTGTTCTTTATCTAGAGAAACAGTGGCATCCCGTGGCTAATGGGCAGCATTGGCTGCAACATGAAGGAACTTCTCAGTACTTAGGGCTGGCAGCAGAATTCTGCCCCCCC
>JANZLQ010000079.1:1417296-1430445 GCA_026212715.1 Elanus axillaris
TGAGCTAATTAAAGTGCCTATAAAAGAAACGTGGCTTGTCAAATAAACTTGAGACTTGTTGATCATCATCTGATGTGCTTGTCTCCCTTCGTCTCCGACACATTTATTCAAGTATTCCCAAATAAAGAGACGTGGAACATTCCAGGAAAAGAAACATTGCATGCAAGTCATACGATTCTAATTAGATTCAAGCAGCAGATTATTACATTGACTTGGAACAATAGTTCCAAGTTGAGATTACAATAAATTTCAGGATCTACAATGTCTGAAATTAAATCCCACAATAGTGCATAAGTGCCTTCATTTCAAGCAATTTTCAGTTCACAACTGCCTAAAATTAAAACAAATTCAGAGTGGAAATAGCAAGCCTGTATATTAACACCTGTGACATTATTGGTTTTCAACTGCACCCGGACTAAGTTTTACAACTTGGTCATCTCGGTTCACTTGAACAAGTTGCACTGGCCAACATTCTATCAGTCCAAACAACTCAGGTCCTAGCTCCTGTGTATGTTGGATAACTGTAACTATGCAGAAATCATCTTTGATGATCTTAAGATCTCCGTTGCACACCTAAGCTCTCTGTTCACTTTTCAACTATTGACAAGTTTAAGAGAATGAATACCTTAACTGAGTGAGATCCTTTAGAAGGTCCTGCATCTTGGTGTAATGACCAGCATAAAGGATCTTCTGTCATTCTACAAAAGTATGCTTACAAATGGACAAGTTCTCAACATATACTAACATTATGGGTAGACAACACAGTTCACACCACAAGCAGAGAGGGAAAGGTAGCTCAAGTCTAATTGACAACCTAGTTGGTTGCCCTTCATAGCGATTTTACTGAGAAATTGCACAAGCTTGCTAACATTATCTGGACAATGCTCTTAGACATATGGTTAAGTTTTAGGTAGTCCTTCAGGTAGCAGGGAGTTGGATTCAAGGATCCTCATGAGTCCATTCCAACTCAAAATATTCTATGATTATGCAAGTAGGAAAGTCATATTATTCTAATGGTGACCCACCTGAATATCAGCACCTTCACACAATCTCTTTGGATCAGTTAGCCATTGCTTCTTTTTTTTTTTTTTTATAAAGTTCTTTACACCAACTCAAACTGAGCTTCCTACAGATCTTATGTCAAGGTACTCAAGTCATTCCAATTCCAGACTAAAAAGCCACACCATTTGATGAACTAATTCTGTACTTTATAGAGCTCAGATTGTTAAGCACCCCAGAAACACTCTGTGTTGATCAGCTGTCAATTGCTGCCTCCTACCAGAGTAGTCCTTGAACACTCTCAAGGAGTTTTTGGGTTTTTTTAGACATATCAGAATCTGGGTGAGAGAAGGAGAAAGAGGTAGGGTAAGCCAAAGCCCTTACCCAATACAGCTACTCCTCACCCCACTCACTTACTGGAAGCTTTATCAACATAAATTTTATGGCAGCTTAGAAGCGGTTGGTAGAGGTGTGTGTATAGTGAGGAACAGTAGCTGGTTAGCTACATTGGGAGGAGTTTACAGGGAAACAGAACCAACTACTGAATTGTATTATTTATTCAATGTTTTCTGTCGATTATGATGTCTTACATTTCCTCCTCATTTTGGAGGAGGAAAGCATAATAGCAGATGCAGAAACCTGCTTCTCCTAGACATGAGAATAGCTGACATTTAAGAACACTATTTTTGGTAAATCAAATGATGTATTTGCAATTCTATTTCATACAATACAGGGAGAAGCCAGGCAAAGGCTCAGACACAAGAATTCAGCCCGCCAGCAAGAAAATACTTCTTCTGAAACTCAATTTCCTATCATATTATAGGACCACGCTAGAGTGCTAGGCCAATCAAAGATGGAAACAAATCCACAAAATATTCATAGGAAAAGTAGCAAAGTATAACAAAATTCAGCAGATATGCCTTTTTGCCCTAGGCACAGCTCAACAGGTTCTGCCATCAGAAAAGCAATGGTCCTCATAATGCTTAGAAATGTCTGTTCCTAGCATATTCTAGCACCATCAATACCTACCATTATCTTCCTGTAGATAGCCATGACATTGTGATCATCAAAGGGGAGAAAGCCACACAGTAGAGCATACAGCAGTACTCCCATGCTCCAAATATCTGCCTAAAAAATAAAAGTGAGTGGAAGTTCACAAACCTGATCTATCTAAAATGCCTTAGAGACAGGTAATATTGTCCCCCTTTGGCAAAGCCCAAATACAACTTGTGAAAAGTAGGCTCCTTAATTCTGGACAGAACTCTTAAATTCCAAGTGAAAGCACACAACCCAAATTCAATATTCAATTCACTCAAGCTAGAGCAGTAGTAAAACAAATATCCTCTCCTTAGGTCACCAGATTGCTGCATTACCTTCAGTCTACAAGGACTTCACTGGCAAAAATGAAATCAAACTCATCACAAGGGATTTTGTACAGTAAAGTATTACAGATTACAACAGCTGTCAGCACAGTTACAATTAACTCTAAAACCCTAATGCTTCTTCTCTGTTCATATAGGCATGACAAAGTCCACATGCCTCATACTGCAATTCCCACTTAGAACATAAGAAAAAGGAGGCTTGAAAAGCACTGGACTTCATGGAAAACAAAAACAAATAAAAGAAAGCAGGAGTTAGAGGCCAAGGACAGTGATGCAAAGGTATGTAAAAGGAAAAAAGTGACTCCATCTAACAGCACAACAATTTAGGAAGTTTGAGGGGATTGCAATTACAGCATTTTGGATGGTTTGGCAAAGGCAAGTAGCAGGTCCTAATGTTCTAGACATGGAATCAAACCCAGATAAACTCCACATTTTTTCTTCTTTTAAATTTTACTATATTGCATAGTACAAAGAGAGCAAGTTTTCAGACACGAATTCCAAGCCAAAGGCAGCCCTGGTAAAGCACACAAGATACTGAGATGGTACAAAAATTTGCAACAGGAGTCAGGTAATTAATAGAACAAATGGTTGCTTGAAAGAATGTGCAGTAGAAGGAAGGAGTTTAAGTTACTCTTTCATAGGGCACTAAAATACGGAGCAACAAATGGAGATATCAAAGGATTAGTCAGAGATGATCTAGCCAGCGACAATCTAGCCAGCTACATGATCTGTGGCCAAAAGCACCATGTGCTATTGCAGGCTGTGACTGTTGAGGCTAGTCACACAGCTTCTGAGAACTACCTAGGCAATGTTATCCAGCAGTATTTGAAAGAGAAACCAAGTGAGCATATCTGAACCTCACCACCTTTAAATACATCGTGGTGGGGAAAGAAACCTAACCAAAAACTGTGCTACATACCTCTGAGCCAATATAAGCTTTACCCTGAATCAGCTCTGGTGCTGCATAAGCTGGGCTTCCACAGCATGTGTTCAGATGGTAATCAAGGCCACCCTAGAATAACACAGAATACTGATCACACAGAAGCATTGGCTTTAACTTAGCTTAAGTCTTCCAGCAATGACATATTGGAGGCCTCAGAGGCTTCTTTTTTCTCTGCTGTGCATCTACATTCACCTTACATTTTGCTTTGGTGTAATGTATGGCTTCACTAGGCAAAAATTGTCTAAGACCATGACTATCCTATAAACGTTCAGATCCCAAGCTGCTCATTCATTCATTCCCCTAGCAATCCTTTCCACAGCTCCTCCTCTGGTAAGAATACTTCCCTCTGTGACTGCAAAGAGAGATGGAACTTGGGAAGAAACAATCCAAGAGCTACTGGGCATGAGGCTAGCTGGTTATTTATACCACTATTTAATGCAATAGCTTCATGAAGACCCACTAAAAACACTAAAACCATGTTATTACTTTGCCTGGGCTTTGCTCTGAGCAGATTGGAAGATGATGGTCTAATAGTCTTGACTTCCTGCAAGATGGTCTAACATGAGCCAAGTGAAACTACCTGAGGACAAGTAACTCTTCAGATCAGTAAGATCTTCTTCCCATTAAACTGTTTTTTAACAATACCCACCTTGCATACTAAGCTGCCAAACAAAAAGGGCTCCTAGAAACCAATTTTAAATTCAGGAAACGTCTCAGTACAAGCATGTGGAACCAGAACATTCATAAGTATAACTGGAATAAGTTATTTGATTCGATCCACAATCTCCATGTACATACAAATCTTTTCAAAAGACATAGACCACTGAAACTTATTAGGGAAAAACACACATCAACATAAGCTTTATATTATAGGCCTTTCTATGTGACAGCAAGCGCTATATAGACAAGATCATCTCTGCCTTAGATTATAATAAAAGATGAAGTGTAAGAGAAGAAAACAGTCTAGCGGTCTGGCCATAACATGCAGTTAACTGCTCTCTCACACAGTTAAGGGTCTACCAAGTAATTAGTGATTACTATATTAGGTGATAAATATATGCAAATAGCTTGAACTTAGGGTCTTTGGATAAGTCTCTGCATTGCACTCTGAAGTCACACATGCATTTTTTAAGTGCGTGCAGCAGCTGATTTAGCTCTACTCTGTGAAGACAACTGATACTCTTACCTTTGGCTTTGCACAAAGACCAAAGTCTATCAGCTTCAAATTATGTTCCTTATCAATCAGCAGATTTTCCTGGTAAAAGAGAAAGTGGTAATGAATGCTTCTATAACCTAAGTAACCAAGAAAACACATTTTCTTTCACCTGATTTCTTCTTGTCATTAGCAGGTAGAATTTACCCAAAGCTCTCCTTGGAGGTTTTGATCGGTTGCTAATGAATATATCCCATATTCCAGATGGGGAATACTAGTTGCTATCTGCTGAGAAGGGGCTGGCCGGGGGGGGGATAAACATCAAGCTGAAAGCAAGGCAGCAGTCTGCTCTGCCAGAAAAGGTGGCCAGCAATATCATGGGCTGTATTAAAAGGATCATAGCTAGTAGACTGGGGAAAGTCACACTATTCTAGCTGTGCTGAACAGAGGACTAGAGTATCTTGTTTCTGACCCCCCACCACAGGAAAGACAACAAACTGAAGTAAGCTCGGAGGGCTGGAGCACTTGCTCAGTGAAGAGAGGCTGAGGGAAAGACATTCATTCAGCCTGTAGACAAGAAAGCTTCACTAGAGACTTCATGGAAGCTTTTTAATATCTACAAGGAGGGCTGGAAGATAGAGCTAGTTTCTTCACAGCAGTGCATGGTGGGATAATGGCAGACAACAGGCATCAGGAGGCATTCACACTGGACATAAAGAAAAGCCTTTCTCCTCATAAGGACAGTGAAGAGCTGAATAGATTGCCCAGAGAGATTGTGCTTCCTTATCTTCAGGAGAGGTTGAAGATGTGACTGGATAAAACCCCAAGAAACTTGGCCTGACACTGCTTTGAGCTGGAGGTTCAAGCAGAAGACAATGCTTCATATGGGGAGCAGTTCTTTGGATACAAAGATTTCATGAGCTGTCTAGGAAAATACTCATGCACTGAGTATTTTGATTTCTCAGAGATGTCGGCATCTCTAAAAATGCAAATTTCTAACCCCTTCAAGGAGAAATGGACTCAAGTCTTCGATTCCTTAAACCTATGCTTAAACTCTGCAATAACAGCAAACCCACAGGATGTGTCCAGTAGCATGCATCTCCCCCTACACCCTCTGACTAGCCACCACTTGTTTAAACTATCGGTGTTACTTTTTCCTTTGGGCTTGAAAACCAAACAGCTTGCACAACAGAGTGGCACCATAAAGACTCTCTCCAAATGCAAGCTGAAACAAAGGGAATGACAAAACGCCGAAGCAACATTCAAAGTCTGCACTCCTAGCCGGAGCATGTTGTTCTGCTTCTCTTTCAGAGGAAGCTCCTTCCTCAGATACAGTCATATCCAGCCTAGCTGAAGAACATAGTACCAAATAGAAGTAATGCTCTTTCAGAAGATGTTAGATAAAGAGCTCTAAGCACAAGAGAATGGAGAAGGCATAACTTACTCCAGCTCCTAATGGAGAAATACAAGTGGGTGTTCATTGTTATTTATGCAAATCTGACCACTATTCAGGCTTACTGGTTTGAGATCCCTGTGGGCATATCCCTGGCTGTGAACATAAGCAACTGCTGAAACAATCTGCCGAAAAAATACACGAGCTTCCTCTTCTGAAAGACGGTCCTTAGAAACTATGTAATCAAACAGCTCTCCTCCAGGACAGTACTGCATGAAGATAGGAAAAAGAGAATACATTTAAAATACAGTAATAAAATCTTAACAATGAGAGCACTGGACAGTAACTAGAGGACACTCTTCCATTCCATTTGGTCAGAGGCTAATTGTATGAAGTTCAACTAGGCCAAGTGCCAGGTCCTGCATTTCTGTCACAGCAACCCCATGCACAGGCTTGGGGAAGAGTGGCTGGAAAGCTGTCTGGCAGAAAAAGACCTGGGGGTGCTGGTCGACAGCCAGATGAATATGAGCCAGCAGTGTGACCAGGTGGCCAAGAAAGCCAATGGCATCCTGGCCTGTATCCAAAATTCTGTGGCCAGCAGGAGCAGGGAGGTGATTGTCCCTCTGTACTGGGCACTGGTGAGGCCACACCTTGAGTACTGGGTTCAGTTTTGGGCCCCTCACTGCAGGGAAGACATTGAGGTGCTGGAGCGTGTCCAGAGAAGGGCAACAGAGCTGGTGAGGGGCCTGGAGCTCAAGTCCTGTGAGGAGCAGCTGGGGGAACTGGGGCTGTTTAGTCTGGAGAAAAGGAGGCTGAGGGGTGACCTGATTGCTCCCTGCAACTGCCTGAAACGGGGTTGGGGTGAGGTGGGTGCTGGTCTCTTCTGCCAGGTGGCTGGAGATAGGAAGAGAGGAAATGGCCTCAAGTTGCAGTAGGGGAGGTTTAGATTGGATATTAGGAAAAATTTCTTTACTGAAAGGGTTGTCAGTTATTGGAACAGGCTGCCCAGGGAAGCGGTTGAGTCACTGTCCCTGGAGGTGTTCAAAAAGCGCGTAGACAAGGCACTTCAGGATGTGGTTTAGTGGGCATAGTTGATGGTTGGACTCTATCTTAAAGGTCTTTTCCAACCTAAATTATTCTGTGATTCCCTCTGCTTTATCACAGTAGCACGCAAGTGCCCCTAGGAGTGCCCTAGGTTGGCACTGCAACAGACAAGCTGAGAAGTCTGACTCTTTCCTGACCTCTTGCAACAGATACATCACACTAATGTCACAGGCAATACAAATTGACCAGGAGGTGACAACCGTAGGGGAGTATTAGGGTCCCACATATCCTGCTGATGCTGTTTTAAAATAACTGAAGTGCAAGGTAGGAATTAAAGTTATTTCATGTACTGTAAACAGCAAAGAGCAGCTTTTACAAGACGACAGTACATAGAACATATTACCAGCTTCATTTTTAAACCAAAGCATCTTGAACACACTCATCATTGAGATAACATTTTAAGAATTGTTTCATTTGAACTATGTTATCATCCACCACTACAGCTAAAACCAGAACCTTCACCATGGCAGAAATACCATTTCTTACCTCTAAGACCATGAATATTTTCTTGGATGACTCTATCACCTGATACAACCGGCAAATATGCTGGTGACTTAAGTTCTTCATGGCATCAATTTCTATTTTAACACGAGGCAAGTCATCCTAAGAGACCACAACAGCAAGCTATGAAATTGCTGACTACTTTGACATCTGTACATCAGAGTAAGCATCAGATTATTGCGCAATGCAAAATTTCACAGCACACATATCACTGCATACAGTTCAACTGTTCAAATTCAATCCAGCAGCAGTCCTACCATTGCCCCCCCTACAATTCTGGCACATTGATTGGCAAAACCCAGGGCAGAAGATGCAAAATAGCTAGTATTCTCATCAGCAATCTGTTTGAATTACCGTAATAATCTTTGACTTCCTCAATTTTACAGCCAGAGAATGTTGCCCTCTCCACAAGAGGGCATGAGATTTGTGGTCTTCTGTTAAAATTCTTTCAAGTCCACAGCCTCTGTCCATGGCCAACAGGACAAGCAGGGAGCATTTTGACATGTTGCACCAGACAAGAGCAGTTTGCAAATACTTTTTTGAGCTTTTAAAATACTTTAAAGCAACTTTTGGCTTACCCCTAAAGCAGTTTTGTCCATGATTTTTATTGCAACTTTTTCACTGGTGAGAAGATGTCGTGCTAGTTTTACCTTAGCAAACCCACCTAGAAGTCAAAAAGAGATGTTTAAAGCTCAGCATGACAACGTGCTTTCTTGCTTTTAATCTCATGATTACAGTGGAGTATGTAGCACACACAGCATGCGGTGTCTGCGTTAAAGGAAGAAGCAATCACTGCTACCAACTCCCAGTTACGTTTTCAGAGCTCTGCCCCCCTGAAATGCACACTTGAAGCATGACCTATAGATTCTGCAGTAACAGTTAATCCATACTCGGATAAATACTAGAGTGGTTAGAGAGACTGCACGCATCTGTGTTCACAGACCAAGCCTACCTGTTCCAATTGTTTCTTGCAGCTCATAGTACTTGAGAATTTCCTCATAGTCACCTGCAGGCATTCTGAGAGGAACAGTGATCTGGCGATTCTTCTCAGCACCTGCAGGGAGAAAGCGGAGCCGGCGTTCGCGCGTTTCCACTCCCAGCAGACCGGCAGACCGAGCCTGCTGCAGCTCCGGTGGCAGCTACTACACCCCCAACAGCAAACTTACTGGACGAACACCTCGGAAGGCCCAGAGAGGCCGAAGGCACGAAATGCCAGCACCTTTGAGAGAAGCCCTGCGGCGGGGGGCCCTCCGGTGGCCGGGACCAGGACCAGGACCGGTACGGCCCAGCGAGAAGCGTAGAGCGCGTCCCCGGCCGCTGCCGCCAGAGCACCAACGAGAGGCCGCCACTGCCACCGAGGCGGGCCGCGGAGTGAGAGGAGCGGGCACCGAGGAAAGACAACGCTCACCGGACTGTCGTTAACGTTCAAATCTCCCTGCTGCGGCGCCCGCTTCCGGCCGGGGCCCCAGCGGGACCAATCAGCGCTCAGAGCCCCAGCGGAGCAGGCGGGGACGCGCGGTGCATGACGGGAGGGAGGTCGAGACTGATGGGGGATGTGCGCCGCCATGCCGGGAGGGTCTTCGCTGCCATCTCGCTGCCAACGGTGATGGCCTCGGCCGCGCCCGGCCCCGACAGAGACGGGGGACAGCGCCTGCTCCCATCGGAAAGCTCGCTTCACCATACAGCTGGCGGGGACTGGCATGGGCCCCACGCTGCAGGGTCTGGCCGCCACGCACAAGATGGCCGCCCTGCCCCGTCGCCCCGGTGAGACTACGCCTCCCAGCATGCTCCGCGGGCCCGGCCTTCCGTGACGGGAGGGCCCTTCCGCCGCCAGGCCCGGAGCGGACTCCGGCCTCGCTGCAGGTCCCGCTCCACCTCAGAGCGGCCCGGGGCGGATGAAGGAAGCAAGCAGAAAGGCGGGGTTTGCTCTCTTCAGGCGAGGGCTGGCGGTCTGCCTTTGCTGCGGCCTGCCGTTCCCCTGTCAGGCCGTTTACCTCACAGCATACCAGACGCCTCAGCCTACAGCCACAAGCAAAACCAGGAAAACGGGGGTGGGAAAAACAAAACAAAACAAGGTTGTTGAACGTCTTATTTCTGTAAACTGTCTCTCTTTTGGAATCCTTCCAGACAGGTTAAACCTTTCCTGAATGAAGACCCTGTCCTGGTTTCAGCTGGGATAGAGTTAATTGTCTTCCCAGTAGCTGGTACAGGGCTGTGGTTTTTTGAGCTAGGTATGAGAAGAATATTAATAACACACTGATCTTCTCAGTTGCTGCTAAGTCATGTTTAGTCTGAAGTCAGGGATTTTTCAGCTTCTCCTGCCCAGCCAGCAAGAAGGCTGGAGGGGCACAAGAAGTTGTGAGGGGACACAGCCAGGCCAGCTGACCCAAACTGGCCAAAGGGATATTCCAGACCATGGGATGTCATGCCCAGTATATAAACTGGGGGGAGTGGGGGTGGGGGGATCGCTGCTTGGGGACTAACTGCGTGTTGGTCAGCGGGTGGTGAGCAACTGCACTGTGCATCGTTTGTACATTACAGTCCTTTTAGTATTACTGTTGTAATTTCATTAGTGTTATCATTATTAGTTTCTGTTCTATTAAACTGTTCTTATCTCAACCCACAAGTTTTACTTTTTTTCCCTGATTTCCCCCATCCCACTGGTTGGAGGGGGAAGTGAGTGAGTGGCTGCGTGGTGCTTAGTTGCTGGCTGGGATTAAACCACAACAGACCCTCATTTCCGAGAGTAAGGTTTGATTCTCTCCTGAATATAAAAGAGGAAGGACGTTCTGGGGAGAGAGAATGGGGCCCTTCCTTGCAGGCAAGACAAGTGGTGTCTATTCTAGATGGGGTGTCACCTTTTCTTCTTCATCAGCCAATTTACAGTTCCTTGCGTCCCCATTAATACAGTCACCCACCCACCCACCTTGAAAACCATTGATTAATTTTACTCTATTTTCAGGCATTCCCTACATGGCTATCGCAGGCGGAGGACGGAAGAGGCGAGTGTGGCTCATTACCAGTATTGACTGACAGAAGGCGGAGACCTTGGTACTGAGCGTTAACCCTGGCATGCTGCGAAGCTCCACACAGCAGCTGGCTCGAACTGGGGGAAGAGGAAAGGGAGGGTAAAAGCGAGCAGCCTGGTGAGTCAGGATTAAGACAGTTTCACAAGCAAAGGAAAAGTGGAGGAAGAAGAAAGAAAAGAAGACAAAGCGAGTAATCAAAGGCAAGAGGCAAGAACCTACCACCACCTGTGGGTAGACCTGTGCCCAACCACTTGCCAAGCAAAAGCTGGCTATCCTCCTGAAAACCCCTCCCCTCTCTTTTGACTGCTGAGGGCAGTGTGATGTGGCATGGAATATCTCTTTGGGTAGCTGGGGTTGTCTGCCTGATTATGTGTCCACCCCACTTATTCACCAGGGGAGCAGAACGTGGTGTGGAGAAGTCCTTGAGGCCTTGCAAGCACTGCTCAGCAGCAGCCAAACCATCAGTGTTATCAGCACTGTTATGGTCACAAGTCTAAACCACAGCAACATGGGAGCTGCTGCAAAGAAAATTACCTCGATCCCATGCACTTGGGAAAACAGGTGACAACCTCTGAACATCTCACTGCTGCTGTATGCCCCAGAGATGTCTGTGAACATTGCCTAGTTGTCTGGGCAGTAACATTTCTGGGGTGTATCAACAGGCTCACCGCCTGTCAAGTGCTTATAACGTTTGAGTACTGCTAGTCTTAACGGAGATGCCAAAGCATGGCAGTGAAAGGAATGAAACCACATTGCTCTGACCTTCAGGCACTGAGCATTTCCTAAATTATGACAAAACTGAACTCCATAGTAATTTTAAAAGAACTGAAAATCTAAGCATTTTAAGCAGATGAGAATGTGAGGCGATAGTGATGGAGCAGCTGGGCCTGCACCAGCAATTGAAGCATTGTGGGCAATTGGTAGCCTGCTGATACTCACCAGCTCTGCTTGACATGCCTTCTCTAGAAGGTGTTTTGGAAACAGCTGGCTTCCCCTGAGCTACAGCTCCTGAGAACTCGTGGTGTTTAGCTGTTGTCTGACCCTGCGGGGTCTTGTCCCTCTCCCCCTGAGGGTCCTGTCTCAGGGACAATGGACAGCAAGTTGTTCTGTGACTTTGAGAGGCTGCCATCATGGCAGGCCACGTGCATGGCCTACTATGGCTCCGTTTCATGTTGGGAGCCTCTGCCTCTTGCCCACACACCCACTGGTGGGGCCCACTCTCCATACCTTGAGTACCCTGTCTGTGACTGGGGGAGGCACAGCCGCTGTAGTCAGCAAAAGGTGGAGAAGCAATGGGCTGCAACATACATGATTTCCTACCGGTACACAGCTAACAGGCTTGCCCATGACCTGGGCAGGGACCTGCTGCTGAAAATAGAAGCCCAGGGCATCTCACAGCCCTCATAGGGTCACGAGTGGGGCCAAGCATACCCTCCAAAGAGCCCAGGGTTTCTCCAAGCCCTCTCAGGAGCACACATAGGTACCAGCACACCCTCCAGAGAACATCTGGGCCTCTCCAAGCCCTTGCAGCGGTACACATTGAACAAAGCAGACTCTCCAAAAAGCTCAAGGCCTGTCCAGCCCCTAGTAGGAGCATGCATGGGGCCAAGCAGACCCTCCAAGAAGCCCAGGGCATCTCACAGCCCTCCTAAGGGCAAGCTTGGGTTCACACAGACCCCCTGAAAAGCTCAGGATCTGTCCAACCGCTCTTAGGGAGAGCTGTGGAACCAAGCAGACGCTCCAGAAAAGCCCAGGGCCTCTCACAGCCCTTCCAGGGCCAAGTGTGAGGCCAAGGCAGACCCTGCAGAGAAGCCCAGGGCTTCTCAAACCCCTCACGAGGGTACATATTGAGTAAAGCAGACCTTCCAAACAGGCCAGTGCCTGTCAAACCCCTTGTAGGAGAAGACATAGGGCCAAGCAGACACTCCAAAGATAACAAGGAACCTCTCAGCGCCCTCTCAGGGGCACATGCATAGGGCCAAGCAGACACTCCAGAAAAGCCCAGGGCCTCTCACACCCCTCGCAAGGGTGCACGATGAGAGAAGCAGACCCTCCAAAACCCCAGGTGTTGTCCAACCCCTCGTAGGAGGTCGCATGTGGCCAAGCAGACCCTGCAGACAAGGCCCAGGGCCTCTCACAGCCCTCGCAGGTCCCCATGCAAGGTGCTCTAGGGACGCTGCAAGGGTCTGGGGAGAAGTATGGCTCCAGAGGGCCATGTGCGGGCCCTGGTGGGGGCCTGGGGGACAGCAGGCCTCCCCAGGGGTGCCCAGGCAACCTGGCAGGCTTCCCCTGGGGACTTGACAGGCAGCAGGGCTCCCCAGGGCCTCATGCAGAGCCTGGCAGAAAAGATACCCTAGGGGTACCTGGGGGGTGACAGGGAGGTGGCAGTACGGGGAAGAAGAGCTCAAACAGCACATGAAGTTCCACAGTCTTTTTATTAATGGCTGGGACACGTGCAAGCTGGCTGCGCTCAGGGCTCTGCTTCCAACCTGCAGGATGCCCGTTGCCTTCCTGGGTCTCAGTCCAAAGTGCCGCTGCATATGGCCGCTTCTTGCGGCTTCACAGCCAGCGCAGGCCCGGGAGCCGCGGGCCGTGGCCCACCCGTCCCCTTCCCCGTGAAATGGGGGTGCTGCGGAGTGCGGGCA
>JANZLQ010000079.1:1430545-1494786 GCA_026212715.1 Elanus axillaris
CCCCCCCCCCCAACCGGGTGAGAGTGCCACCTGTAAGCTGTTTCTTACAGACCTACATAACATTCATGGATGCTATTCATGTTGCAGAAAGCTTTGAATCTTTACAGTCTTGCTGAAGCTTTGTGGCACAGCCATGACATTAGGTAATATCCTTCTACCCCAGAGATATTACTGGTCCTGGTGATGTACTTAAGAAAAGATGTGCTTCAGAAGTGATGTACTTAAGGAGATCACAAAGGCCTTCTTGTCCCACAAGTGGGATCGTTTACCCGGTGTGTGAAACGCCAATGACACACAGAGCAGAGGTATTTTATTCCAATTCATTTTTGCCCAAAAATGGGGGCTAGGTGGTAATCCACAAAGATAGCACCCCTCTTGCCTAAACGGGCAAGCAGCTTGTACGGGGGGGGAGGTTGTGTGTGTGTAAGTCTTTTGGTCTCGAATTGAGTCAGTGGTCGCGATCTCCCCCTGCTGCCTTTACCTTTCCTCCAGTTATCAAAGTTTTTTTTGCTGGTTTGGGGCCTATCGGCAATTATTCAACTTTTCTGCCCCTCCTGGGGTAGGATGTTCCCTTCTTACCAGTCTTTTAGTTCTCCTTCAAGGGCCCAGTCGTTAGCAAGGCAGGCCTTGTGTGTACAAAGGGTATCTTATTTCACAAGACCTTTGTGGTCTCCTTAAGTACATCACTTCTTCAGTACATCACTTCTCAAGTACATCTTTCCTTAAGTACACCAGTCTTGTGATGGAAGAAGAATAACGCTGAAGAACAGTGAGAAATACACCACCATTCTACACCTTCTATTCTGGGGAAAATCCTCCATGGTCCTGGATGTCATATATGATAATCATTTTGTCTACTTATTCCACAATCTGTGTAAAAAAAATCCAGACTGGTCAATGTGCCGATCCAGTGGCATCCCTGACGATTTCTTTTCAAAAGCTGCTGCTTTTGTTGAGAGTTTGAAATTTCCTGCTTTAGGGCAAAACACAGCCATAGGTAATGCAACCATAGTAAATATAAAGTGAAAGAATATAAGGAGCAGTACGCTGTGTTGTGACTAGTTCTCAGTCTTCATTTACATCTGAGTGGACTCTCACAGTGTGTCAATAGCAGCGTCTTGGCCTGTAGCACAGACTGCAGGGATGTTTCTGTGTCCTGCCCAGAAATGTGGCTGCATCTCCCATGATGACCCATGGGACTTATGTACGTGTCTGTGGACACAGACAAAGTCAGTATAAGGTTGAGAGAGAAAAATGCAGCAACTCCCTTCCTTGTATCCTATTTGTATCTTTCTTGTACTTTGTACAAGTATTTGCATCTTGTATCATACTCATCAAAGTAAATTATCAGAAAATGACATTTTTAAGTTACACAGTATGTACAGTCACTGTATCTTTTGAAATTATCTGTGTACCATTAACACTAACTCTAGTCTGAAGTTGTATTAAGTTTCCACAATGAGCCTTGTGAGTAGGAGTGCCGCCTTTGAAAACAAAAAAAAAGGAAGAAAAAAGAAGTGAGGAGGGCATCTGCTAACACTTCCAGCAGCCACAGGGAGCACAGTGGCTTCCAGGATGGAAGCAGGTTCCCAGTGGCTGCATTCCCAGGTGCTTCAAGGATGAGACTAGTGGCTTCCCAAGCACTGGGGGGCTCAGAGGGGTTTTTGTTAGAAAACTAAAAAGAGGCACTGACTTCCCTGTGTGGGGAAAATTTCTGAAGGTACTTTACCATCAACACTTAATGCTACTGCTGCTCCTCCAAATGGGTTGAATGAGTAGTTTGCAGGCAAATGTAGATGACTTTCATGGAGTGACTCTAAGAACAGCTGCAAGGTCTGGTGCCTGTCCCACCCCATTGCGTGTATCAGCAGGAACAGCTGTTTCGGCTCACAGTCTGTGACATTAACCAGGTTTAATCAGGTGAAGGAGTGGTACGAGGCAGAGCAGCCATCAGGAAGAGCAGGGGATACTCATTCTACCCAGTGGCATCTGCTCTGAAATGCTGCTGTCCTGCCTGTGGGTGCTGTGGGTTAAATGGCCGTAAGGGTCTGTTGAATGAGCAGAAATTGGACAGGTCCCCTCACATGACATGACAGTTCCTTCAGCGGTGTTTTTTTTTATGATTTAATTTTACATGTAGCCTTCCTCAGCTTGTGAGTCCAGCCACTATGAAATGAAACCTTTATAAAAAACTGTTCTTGGGGTGGAGTGGGGGGGTATGTGTGTGGAAGATCTAAGGTCAAATTCGAGGATCACAGATTTCCTGCTGGTCTTCCTGTGCACCTGAGAGACATAGCCACCTCTTCATCAACTGTTCTTCCACATTTTTGTCCACAGGTGAAAGATTTCTTCAGTTCTCTGGGGGAAAAAAGTGCACGGCTTCACTGTGTCCAGCAAGCTATTGAAACCAATGAGACAATATGCAATGGACGGATTGAAATTTTGAGAAAGTCAAAACCAGGTTGCAAAACAACCATCTGTAAATTAAGGCACCTTTCTAATATTTGTCAGAAATAACTGAAAAGAACTGAAAAGCTGTGAAAATTCAGGGCTGGAGGGACAGCTCAGTTGTATAAATTAACTTCCATGGAAGGAGCTGTAAGGCAGCCTAATGCTGCTGCTCAGTATTTTTCTCTCTGATGGTTGTGGTTTGCTGGGAACAGAACTACACCATCCACTGATCTTTTCACCAGGTAATGCTTGTAAGAGAAAAGGAACAAAGAACATTGTACAGTGAACTGAGGTGTAGGGGAGGCCAGTTACTAGAAATCTGAAATACATTGCTTCTGGGAAAGCAGAAGGTACTGGGAGACAACCAATCAAGAGAAACTTTTCATCCACAAATGCTGACCCTTCTGGTATCTTTCCTATAAAGATACAATTGCCAGCTCTATTGAATCCTGAAGTGCACTAGAGCTCTGGAACAAAGCCACCTTTGCAGGTGTCTTTATCTTTGTGCTTCGTGATTCCAGAGCGTAATTTCTACAAACGTACTCCAGATAAAGCCTCACGTAATTAAAAAACCCTCCCAGGTATCTGCTGTAATTGTAAGTATGTACAAGTAAGTAAGTATGAGAAGGCCTATGTCTGTGCAAGCTTTGCTGCAGTCTCTCAGGGCTGGAGGTAGTTGGGGTGGTGTGGATGCTGCTCAGGGGTGATGCTGAGTCCCAGCTGTACTTCTGTCCCCTCTCCCAGGGGCTCTGCCTGACTCCTTGTGCTGCTGATGTAAAAACTTTGCAGGCACTGCTAATATTCTTGTGCTTTTAGGTCATGAGCACATATATTTTGCGTACAAAAAAGAAAATGTTGCTGAATTTTACTTTAGATTATTAACCATTGGTTTGTTCTACCAGGAATTTTTACTTGGTATTATCCCTGATTCACCTAATTGAAATGCAACCATTGTCACCTGTACTCACTGACATTTAAAAGGCCAGTCATTCATAATGGTTTTTGTATCTTACCTGTAGCGTAATGGTAAGAATTGTAAACTAATTGCTCTAAGGAGAGGAATTATTAGTATTGTGTGCTTGGAAGGGACAATTACTTAAGAAAGCCAAGTTGAAATCTTGAAGGTGGGTGGGTTTTTTTGGTGGAGGGTATTTTTTTTTTTTTAAGGCAGTTGTGAATGGCCTTCTGTTTGCTTGCAAAAGACTTCTGTAGAAAACTTGAGCTGTTTTGGTGTTTTTTCTAATGACCACATGAACTGAAATGCACTTGATTTCTTTTCTCTTAGAACTGTGCCCTTGACATGGTTGCACAGCATTTATTTCCTCTGCAGTTCTGACCCATATCAGTTTCCTCACTGATACACTGAATCAACCAGAAACTTTAACAAAGACTTCAGGAAAAACGCATAATCTGGAACTCCTCGTAAGTTTTGACGATGCCTTGCTTGCTCTTCTGGCAACTAGAAATTACACTTGCCCAAGAAGTTGAAAACTGCTTCATTACAGTTCAGGAAGGCTGTGGGCTTCTGCTACTGAGGGCGAAAATCTCTGTCACAATGTTGCAGATAATACCATTTCCTTTTGCTCGCTGTATCCTTTTATGTACAAGGCACCTTCTACCTCTTAACTCATTACGGGAAAGAGGAATTTTGAGTAGGCTGTGCATGGCCTTTTCTGGGATTTTAGGTGTTGTTGACTGCTGCTTGCTTTAAAATGTTTTCAGAGCTGAAAAGGCAATTTAACAAAAAATAAAATCTTTTTATGTGATTCTAGATAAAGTACTTCATTTGTGTCATTTGGCACATTTCTTTCTTTTGCTGTTGCGAGCAGTAATTTGCATTGCTCTTTTCTGCGTTAACTGTTTAATATTAAGTTTCTCAACTTTTGAAGAAAATTTAGTACTATTCCTAGTATACTACAGTCCCCTTCTAGTTCCACTTCCCATGCCACCACCACCCCCCCCTTTTTTTTTTTCTTTTTAATTGAGGAAGCATCAGTTAGCCAGTGTGTATCCTGATGCCTTGCAGCCATCTCTATGGAACAAAGGGAGCATCAGAAACAGGTATATTGATACATCATTTATCTCAACAAAATAAATTTCAGTGATCAAGCTGTACAAGCAGACATGTAATAAACATTTGGGACTCCTCTGCACTGTGACAGAAGCACGTTCACAAAACCAGAAGCGCTAAGACTGAACTGCTTGCCTGAGCAGTCCAGAGAGAATCCAAACAGGTATAGGCTGTGGAGGTGCCTTTCCCTCCACCTCCTGTGCCACTCCACGGCCTCAGAAACTCCCATTAGGCCTTGGCCTTTGTGTAATGAGTTGGGTGGCCCCTGACAGTGCCAGGAACTCTTGCATGGCAAAGGCAGGGAGCAGCACTGGCTAGACCAAGAAATCCTTTTGCCTGGCAGAGGCAGGGAATCAAGAGTGGCAACAGTCATCCCCTGCCAGCCTTGGAACATCCCTTGTCTGGAACATGGCTTGAGTGAAATAGTGCCAGTGTTACTTGAATTCCAGTAATTTGCCACTGACTAAAGCCAATCATCTCCCGAACCAGTAAACAGCAGTATCAAGTGAGGCCCTTGGAGCTCTCCTGGGCCGCAGTGGGCTGCAACCAGCTGCTCCTTCTGTGGGAGAGGCCTCTCAGAGCTCGCAAACTCTCCAGCTGGTGAAAATTGGAGGACCGTCAGTGAAAGCTGACAGCAGGAACTGGGCTGATACCCTTCACCCATTGAGAAAAATACTGAGACATTTGACATGAATATTTCACTGAACTCCAGGGGAATTTTTAACAGGTATACCTCTGTTTATATATCTTAGTGTCTGTGTGTGACTTGACCCAGGTATCTGACAGCAAGTATAGTATAATTACTGCCCTTTTGAATCTGTAACTGTCACTGTTGTGACTGTAGTAAATTCTATTGAATCACTTTGTAAATGTTAAAATCACCACATTCTACTAAATTTTGTAATTCACCTCAAACTGTGAATGAACCTCAGACTGCTGCTACACACATAATCCCTTTAGACATAAACCATTACCCAAGTCTGGGACTAGGAGTGGCTCCAGCTACCCCTAAACTCCATCAGCGGTTTAGAAACCAAGGCAGTCTTCCCTGAACCTCATGACTCAACAGGAGGGTCTCCCTTATCTTTTTGCACCTCAGATCTCCATGCAAATCATGAAAAATAGATTCTAATATTTTCCTTTGTATGTTTCTCCTTTACCCTTTTGCATCTTCAGTCTCTGTATAAATCATTCTCGGTTTGATTCCAACTTGATTTTTCTTTGTATGCTTCATCCATGTATTAAGTAATAGAGCGAACCTTGCCATCAAAATTTGTGAAGTCATGCTTTTATAAATTCCCATTAAATCACTTCTGCTAATACCTTTGACGGTAATTCTTTAAGTGATCCAAACCACTTACTCAGGACACAGGGATGCTGGGCAGGATTCACACGCTTCATTAAAACACTGTTTCTTCTGTCGCCTGAGAATGACTGTTAACCTTTTGTATATTGTACACTTCAACAAATAGTCTAACTGGAATTTTTCAGCAAAATAATCACTTTTGTCTCTTGTGCTTAGGTCTTATCTTTTAGCTGCTTCCCTGCACAACGGGAGTCCACAAGTTAAATTTGGTCCTAGTTAACTATGACACAGCTTTGAAAATCAAAAGAAAGGGGAAAAATCTGTAGCTGGATCTTGATTGGATTGTGAGAACCTTTGTGAAGCACCACTGACAAGTATTTTGCGGGTTTTTTTTAAATGCATTGCATTGTTTTAATATGCCAATGTTTGGGATTTTTTAATTCTTTCTAGGATCTCTTTTGTCTTACAATAGCTATTCAGATAACAGCAGTAATAAATGAAAAGTTACGAACACCATAATGCATTCTTAAAAACTTTTATTAGTGTGACACAGGTTCTCAGTACAGACTGCTAAGTACAGTCAAAAGTCTAAATATCCCCAACTTAAATCTCCGGTCTGTCTCCATCTGCAACACTACATACTAGTCTGATTTTGGTATCAGTACAAATGTTGGTATGACCTTCCTCTGCGAGCTAATGGTGAAGCAGTATGCATATAAGGATGTGCAAAAAGATGTTTTGCAGGTTGTGAAGACAGAGGAAAACACATGGAGGCACCTGGCACACCTCAGTCGTGACAGCCCTGTCTGCAGCACACTTACGAGAAGTGCCTACTTGTGCCTGTTCTCTTGCAGAGCAGGTGAACGTGACATTGTTCCTTGCAGCATTAACTTCTGCCCTATTTCTGCATTCCCTTCTGGAGTGCGAGAACAGAAGCAAGGACTAGAAACAGTGCAAAATAAGATTAAAAAAAAAAAAGTCCGCCTGCTGACCTGAACTTCTCTTTGATCTCTGCTAAGGCTCATGTACCTTCTTTACTTCCTCTTCTGTGATGGTAATGGTATCATTGTTACACTAGGATTTGTATTTGTTCAGTCCAGGAGACTCCTGAAATTACGAGATAACAGTACAGATATGATTGGAAATAAAAAAAAGCCACTAAAATCCTTATCTGGTGTTTTTGTTGTTTAAACTACAGTTAAGGCAGCATCCAAAATACCTGTTTTATTACTGGATGCGCTTGATGAAACAGTTAATCCCCAGTTTCTTTCTTTAGCTACCCGCAGCTTACCTATGGTTTCCTACCAGGAACTGGCTTGAGAAAAGACTGCACAGCCAGGCTGAGGTGGGCTGAGGATAACTAAAACTCATTATATTCCAGAATACTTAGTGCATTCACTGCAATGTTAAAAATGCTAGCACATACAAATTCTTCTGAGATTTACAGGCACTATTGGAGATTATGTGCAAAAGTCTGCAGATTTTTTTTGGCATTGCTATTCATTTATGAAATATATTTCTTGCAAATATAAAGCATTCTTTCCCTCTGAAAACTGAAGAAATTACAAAAAAGTTGAAGTATAGAAGAATAATAAAATGAATGGCTAGGGGGAAAAAAAAAACCTTAGTCTACTACCGGGAAAGCAGAAAATATGAAAAAGTCCAGCAAGTATCGCTGTAAAAAACCACCCAGAATAACCACAAGCTTTTTGCACCAGCTTTTGTTCTTCAGGAATAATTATCCACCAACAGAAAGAAGAGATTTAACATGATGCACAAAGATCCTGGGGGGAAGAAAAAGGAAAAAAAAAGTTGGAGTGTTTTATATTCTTTAAATTGGACAGCCACCCCCCACCCCCACCCCACCAATAAATCTGGGAAGAATTATTTGAAATGTAAGTCTCTAGTGGCAGAAGGAAATCCAGGAAGACTTAATATCACAAGAGATCAGGTATTATTTGGAAGTGATACTGCAGTTAGGGTAGCAGCCCACTGCAGTAATGATGCATCTTTCTCTTGCCCATTTGAAGTCAGTTGCCAAAATCTTCATGGGGCATTTCGCTGCATATAATTACTCACACTCTCAGAGGAGCCGTGACTGCCTCTGCTGCCAGAGGAGAGAGGCTCCTCTGCAGGTTCTTTGGAAGGCCAGAACTCAGTCCCTGCTGGCTCACACGCAGGTGGGTGGTGCTGAGCACTGGACATGCCCTTGCCTATCTCCTCCAGACCTCAGGAGACCCTGTAGCCTGAAGCACTTGTGTCAAGCAGCAAAGTGAATACTTCCATGAACTAATGATGATGATGATGATGACAGACTCCCATTACTTACCCTTATGTTAAGGGCATGATCAAGCTAAGTACAAAGTAATACGTGGTAGCAGTGGAACATGTGCACAAAAGAAGGCTGTATTTGTCCCAGGAAAGCTGGGAGTGGAACACTGAAATATGCTCTACCTGCCAGCTTAGCTTTGGAGCTTTGTGTATCTGTTATGGACCCTGTTCCAAAATTAGCCTGGTGCAGAAATAATGACATAAACTCACTGTCCTAAAGATAGAAACAACCAGCTGAGATGTGCTTGGTCTTCATAACTCCATAAAAAGGTCTTACTAGGGAAGCAGTGTCATGCCTTGGAATTCTTTGTTACATGAACCTAAAGGAATTTAGCTACATGAAATATTTCTGTACAAACTGTATGGACAAAGGATGTGGAAAAAAACTAAGTCCTCTTCTGCCTAGGAACACTGAAGTTCAAAGTCATTCCAAGCGTTGTGCCCAACAGCCTCTCTAACCATGTCTTGGTTCAGTTGAAAGACCTAACTTTAATAACACTAGCATAAGTTGTTTGTGGTAGTTCAGAGAAGAGAGAGGAAGAAATCTCACCCTAAATTGTTAACGTTTAGCTTGTTTTCTGCTTCTCAGATTTGCTGCTGGAGGACTGTTCCTTTGCCTATAAAGCAAGAGAAGCATGAGATAGTAAGCTAAAAATCTGAAAAAACCCCCAGTGACACATACTCATCAGAAATCACAAAACAGGATCTGCACTTGAAATGCAGAAAGTTTAGCAACAGTATTTGTAACTTCTGATTTGTATATGTATTTTCACTTTGCTGCCATCACTTACTTTGTTTCAGATAAAAAGGGCTGTGGCTGACCTCTTCACAACCTGTTTCTCAACATCTGTTTACTCATGCTAGTGATCCAGTCACAACTTGGAACATCAAAAAATACATCCTTCTGAAGAGGAGCTAAAGACCACCCCCCACTTTTACATCAAAATTATAAGACAAAAGGCAAGTGTGGCAATTTCATAGTAACAAAAAATCCCCTCACACTTGAAACATGAAACATAAAATTTCCGGAGCATTTATTACCGTCTGATTCAGGCATCTATATGCATGCATCCTGGGAGAGAACAATGTGATGGGAAAAGTTTCACCTTCACCTAAATCCATTTTCTGTATTTCTGGATGACAAGAGCCAAGCAACCTTTTTTCTTTCTTATTTTTTTTTTTATATATAGAAACAGCCACCTTCTTTTTCCCCCCAGATTCGTTCTGCATATTAATTTAGGAATGTATGTAAGTTTTAATTCATTATTTTAAAATAAATTATGATAATAACTTGAGAAATGGATGTGTGGTTGAAGGAGTACATTCTTATCAATTTTAGAATGCTGTTACTTAAAACTAGAAGAAAAAAGAGAAGTGATGGGGATCCTGAGTCAGCTATAGGCATGTGAAGTGTGACTCTCAGATCAGCAAATATGGGAATGAGAAGCCTGTGGAGCATGCACTGAGCCGCCTGTAGAAGACCACACTCTGAAAGAAACGTATTTTAGCCCCTGTTTATTGAAAATTTCCCTTGAAATAGACAGGTGCTTTTCTCATATGTACATGCTTGCAAAAATGGATCAAGTTCAACCTATTAATGTAAAACTCTCCCCAAAGTAATATTCATGTATTATGAATCCAAAATCCAGTTGCCCATCTTTCATGTTTATAGTGTGTGGTAACTATGACTGTCCATATTATAGTATATATGTTTTTACCGTTTTAGGGTCTTTTGGTTTTCCTTTATCCTTTGGGGTTGGTTTAGTGGTGATGGTTTCCTTTCCACTTTTGTCCTACACTCCAAAGAAAAAAATAGTTATGGTTACAAACAGAATAGAGGATTGATGGCTCCTAGTTTTTCAACTGCAGTAACACATTATTTTAAATGTGCTTGCTACTGTGGGAGACAGCCCCACGCAGGACATGTGCATGTAATTACTGCCTGTAGTCCACAGCATGCTGGAATGTGGAGCCTTGTTTAACACTGGGGAGACTAGAGCACCAGAAAGCATACGCTGATAAAAAGGCTGGTATGTATGGGCAGTTTTACTACAAAGCAGTAACACTGCAGGAGAAGATTTAGCTCCAAAGTTAATAACCAAACAGAACAGCACTTAAAACACCAACAGTTTGTCTTAAGCTGCCTGAGGATTCTGTGTCCAGGGAAGCACCTGGGGAAGCACTGCAGTGGTCTGAATAGCAGCTAGGAAACACAGCTATTTCCTCCCAGGAAATACATCTGATTCGAACTTCAGTTTCAAAGTTGCTTGTTCTCTGCCCTCCAGGAGAGGAACAAACACAGCATAAAAGCCCAGATAATCATATTCAGTGTCTTCACTATGGACACACTTATAATTCACTCTTGGTAACTGGGTGCCTTGTATGATAAGCTTAAGCTTAAGCTAGTGCAGAATTTCACTGTGGAACTGGTTATGTATGCTTCCACAGATGTGTCTGTCCAAAGGATTTAATTTTTGAATGCTAATATGCTGGTTCTGCCAAAGATCTTGTAAATTCGAGCTTTGTTTTTTCCTTCTTCTTGCAGGAAGCACGGAGGTCACAACTGCAGGAAAAAGGCAGGGACGGGATGGCAGGAGTCAGTAGCAGATGAGAGGCAACAGCAGCTGCTTTACCCAGCTGAGTACAAAAGCTACTCACCATTCAAAACAATGTGTACCATTCCTTCTGCCTGCAAGGGAGGGACCAGGGCATAGGATATAAAATGTCACATCATAGAATGGTTTGGGTTAGGAGGGACCTTTAAAGGCCATCTAGTCCAACTCTCCTGCAAAGAGCAGGGATGTCTTCAACTAGATCAGGTTGCTCAGAGCCCCGTACAGCCTGACCTTGAATGTTTCCAGGGATGGGGCGCCTACAACTTCTCTGGGCAACATGCTCCAGTGTTTCACCACCCTCACTGTAAAAAAATTTTTCTTTATAGCTAATCTGAACCTACCCTCTTTTAGTTTAAAACCATTATGCCTTGTCCTATCACAACAGGCCCTGCTAAAATGCTTGTCCTCATCTTTCTTATAGGCCCCCTTTGAATGGCTGCAGTAAGATCTCCCTGGAGCCTTCTCTTCTCCAGGCTGAACAACCCCAACTCTCTCAACATTTCCTCTTAGCAGAGCTGTTCCATCCCTCTGATCATTTTCGTATCTCTCCTCTGGACCTGCTCCAACATGTCCATGTCTCTCCTGTGCTGAGGACCCCAGAGCTGGATGCAGTACTGCAGGCAGAGTCTCACCAGAACGGAGGAGAGGGGCAGAATCCCCTCCCTCGACCTGCTGGCCATGCTTCTTTTGATGCAGCCCAGGGTACGGTTGGCTTTCTGGGCTGCAAAAACACATTGCCGGCTCACATCCAACCTTTCATCCCCTAGTACCCCCAAGTCCTTCCCTGCAAGGCTGCTCTCAATCCCTTCATCCCCCAGCCTGTACTGATGATAAAAGGGGTTGCCCTGACCCACTGCAGGACCTTGCATTTGGCCTTGCACATTAATTTACTTGACAGCAAGCCTCCTTTCTGCTTAGCACATGCTAGAGGGTAAGGGAGCAAATAGCTAACAGGAGGGAGTTACTGGTTCTTAACTAGTTTTAGCACTTGTAGAAACAAAAGGAGTCTATTATTTTCACACCGATATCCCCCCAGCTGCCCCAGAGCACCCTTGGGCTCCTCCATCAAGGAAGCATGTATGGTGACCGTAGCGGCATAGTGGGTGTCTCAAAGCCATACAAGACCTCTCCCTCTGTCCAAACTCAAGGTAACAAATGCTGAGTTAAGAGCAAGCAGAAAACACATCTGACAGTCATTCTTCTCACATCTGGACTTAATCTCTGTCCCCTCCTTCACAACCTTTTACAGCACAACCATCCTTTCTCCAACATCATCCTCATGTTGGTGACCTCCAGATTTATGCAGCTTCTGCTGCTAGTTCATTTCATATAGCCTCACATGTGCAGCACTTTGCTGGGAAAAGTCTGACAGCTGTCTGTCAGCTGTGTTGAAGATGATTATATGACGAATAAATGCTCCACTTGTCATTACAAGACCTCTCCAGTCCATTCCTTCTTCATCTTTCTTGTCAGCTCTATTTTCCCTAACACATCTAAAACTCTTTTCTACTCCTAGCATTTCTCTCTACAAAACATTCTTGAACTGTTTCTCTGTTCCAATCTACAATTATTGCTAGGTAGTGCATGCAATCATTGAAGAAAGATTTCCCTGCTTCTCTACAATTTTTGGACACTCTAATCTGTACAAAAACTGTTACCACAATTCTCTGCTCCACTTACTTCTCTAAGCCTGTCTAACCCCTCTAGAAGACTCTAAATACCACCACCCCCCATCTTCCAAATATTTAGTATACAGCAAGGTGCATCAAATTTCCATTATAGTAGTAAGACAATCACTGCATCCAGACAGCATCTTCCAAAGAGGCTAGCTCTAAACATAAACCAAGCTACTGCAAAGACAAGTGAGGAACTTCAACAGAGTTGTGAAAAACTGTTCATTTTGCATGTTATTAGCAGAAAATGTCCTACCTTTGAGTGCTGTGGTTTGGCAGGGGCCTTTGTACAAGTATCAAAGTCACCTGACAGGGCATCGATAGCTGCAGAGTCATCTGTAGGCTTCTGCAATAATTTTAATTCTGAAGTCACACAATATGCAATACAATGCACAGTCAAATTAATGTTTCAGGAATTTATGTCTGCTTTAAATATCCCTTTCTTAAAAAAAAAACATACATGAGCTCTACTCATAGATTAGAACAGAGATGTCTATTTGATGTTTCCAAAATACACATTTTTTTTGAATGCTAGACCTTGAAGTTCTTAGTGTAGTTGTGCATAAAACCTGTATTTACTGTGAAGACTTACTCTTCACAGAAGTTTTACTGTCCACACCGTTACTATTACCTACTGCATTCAATAACATTTAGGAGAATTTGCAGTGAGTCACACCTTGAGCCTACAATGACAGTACTTCAAAGAAAAGAGGAGAGCACACAGCATGGAACAAATACAGAACAAAAATACCAGAAATGTTACCTTCTGTTCTTTGTGTTTCACATCATCCTTTACTGTTCGCTTTACTGGTTCAGCCTTGGGAAGAAGAAAGACTACATCCTCATTTTGAACTGGTCAGATTAGTTTTAAGATACAAGTACTTACATAAGACATTGGGAGCTTACAGATTACCAATAAAGTTGCACAGCTCTGAATGGATTTCTTTATTTCTCGTGCTATGTAGTCAAAATCAGTTCATTATGTGTTTTCACGGTCTGTTACTTCAATTAATTCTGTGGTATCATCTTTCTATCCTTGTAGTGTACTGTAAAAACCAGCTTCCTGATCCACAAAAGATCAAATCACTGTCAAAGCAGTCACGTGCTCCAGTGAATAGCAGTTTTACAGGGCTTTAGGTATACCACCAAGGTAACACCTTTATGTGTACTTTGTCCCCAAACTTGGAATGAAACTATTTGGAATGAAAAAGTGTTATTACCCACAGTTTGCAAGCATTTCCTGTTTAAAAGCAGACTATAGACAAGCTGTTTAATGGGAGACACTCCATTTTTCCACCTGGTTTTCTGGAGCACCTAAACCACTGAGCCAGTGTAACTGGAATCTACACTGCTAAATCTCCAGGATATTGATTGCTACTCGGTGGTTCAAAATGATTTATTTGTTCAGATTGCCTAATTTAAAAAAAAAACAAAACCTACAACTATTTTTTTCTTTGTTTTTTTTTTAATTAAATGCATGCAAAATGCATGCAAGGATATACAGGCCTACTCTGTACAGGATATTTACATGTTTAACCCAAATACATAAGTATAGTACACAGATTTACTCACTTATTCAGCTTCCCTGATCTCATAATTCCAAAGAGGGCAGACTGGCTCATATGCACAAATATCTGGTGTTGCAAATAAAAACTAATAAAGCTTTTCCTTACCTGCTCGCCTGACTCCAGCAGTTTTTGATAGTCA
This sequence comes from Elanus axillaris, assembly GCA_026212715.1. Taxonomy (NCBI): domain Eukaryota; kingdom Metazoa; phylum Chordata; class Aves; order Accipitriformes; family Accipitridae; genus Elanus; species Elanus axillaris. The sequence goes on from JANZLQ010000079.1 coordinate 1,444,700, forward strand.
GGGAGGATAGTATCATCTCTTTCTCCAAGTTTGTCTCTGTGTTCAAATTTAGCCTTTTCCTGAAAGCATTTAACTTTTTAGTAACTTTTAATACTGATGTTAGAAATATTAGCAAACAGTAAGTCAGAGTGCTCATTAAACTTGGGACAGATGCCTTTTTTGAATTTAAAATTTTAAAACTACCAGAAAAAAACCATATATTATTTCACTATGAAGTGTGTTTCATGCCTGAAAGTTCTAACCTACTAGCTCTCAATAAGCATACACATTTAGTAACTTAAACGTGTATATATATACACAGCAGCATCCCAACATTAAAAAAAAAATATGTCAACTTTCAGTTCCACTTTTCAACAATGACTAAAAGGACTCATTCCATATTCCTGCATCAAATCTCATCCATGCACTGTAGCTTTAATACAAAGCTGATGTTTCTGCAATGTCTTACCTGTGAATTCATCCTAATACCTTTAGCAGAAGCCAGGGCACTTATCCACCTCACACCCAAACTGATCATGAGTGGCCTACCCTTCCCATCAGACTTAGGAGCCAGAGTCAGTTTCAAATCCAACACAACTAGAAGGCAGAGCACCACAAACTCCTGCAAACTGCATCAAGGAGGGAAGCATTCTTTCCAGTACATTTATTTTTCAATTTATGCTGCTTTGACGTCTGGCAAACATACCAGAAACATGCCGAAAAAGGCACCTGGTTTAGACACAAGTAGGTTCTTAAGCATATTGTTGGAGAATATTTTTGTATTTGTTAATGCAGACATTTTAAGGATCTCTTATCTTTTTAAATTATTTTTTTTTAATATAAGCATTTTCCATGCCTTTGTAAAGAACAACACATGAAGAAAGCTGGGCTCCTACAGCTCCACTGAAGCACAGGTGCTGCTGAGATCTCACACCTCCAACGTTCACTCCCTTGCTATGGCATGGGACGATGCTACCCAGACTGTATAAACCTGTTCCTAAGGCAGCCAACAACCTCCACACTGGAGCCTCATCTGAGATTAGACATCTCATTCTAGACTCCAGCCTAAATTTATTCATTGGCAGCTTATGGTGTTTTTTATCCCCAGTGATGTCCTTTACCTTAAGTATTTCAGTTTACAATTTGCTATTACTATCACTATTATGCAGAAATGCATCTGGTTTTCTTATGACCAGAAAGGTCTTTATACAATTATATGAACAGAACTGAATGAAGACAAAACAAGCAGAAACAAGCATGTCAAAAAATGTGACTGATTAAATTAACACATCTGTTGATGAACTTGGTATTTGGGGGGTTATAGAAGTCAAAGTTTGACAAAAAGGCCACAAAATTAATATCAGAAACAGAGGCCAGAGAAGACATCTGAAAAATGATTAGAATAATGACAATAAAAGGCACTGAAATAAAATTATTGCAAACTTCCTGTAATATTTCAACACTTACCTCCAAACAACTAAAGTATATTAACTAATTCAACATTTGTCACAAAACACACAGTAATGCAACCAGTTGAAGAGCAGCTGATATGCCTACATGTAGGACAACACAAGGGTATGGGGTTTTTTTCTAATAACCTTACTCCTACATCTGAAAAAATCACACGCCATATACTCCTAAAAGTACAGATGTATTGCAGTATACCATTAAAAAAATTCTCTAAGAAGTAAGGTAAGTATCTCAGATTTGGGTTTTTTTGTTGTTGTTTGTTTTTTTTTCCCCAGACTGCACAAATTTCAGAATGGTTTTTGTTACCTTTACTTTATCCACAACTGGTTTGTTCTCATCAGGGTCGGGTTCCCTTTCTCCCAGGGAACTGGACAGGAGGTCCAAGGCTTCATCCATCTCTCTTCCTCCCTAACAAAGTATAAACACATTCATGAAAGCAAATCTGCTGTAAAAATAATTTAATTCAGCAAGCTAATATAAGTACTGACTAATGAACTGACAACTTCAGTGAACAATAAACAATCAGCTCTCCCTTTGTAATTACATGTAGTGCAATAGCTACGGAAAAAAATTACAGAATATTTACACATCCAGAAAACATAATTTCAAGAAGGGGTTATGGAATTTATTTTAATGGTTTTCTTTTTTTTACACATAAGCCTAACTGATCTAATGAGCACAGTTGTATGAAAATATTGTTTTTCAGTAATTGCCGTTCATTTTGCAAACATCATTATCACTGCAGATTACCTGCTAAGAAAGTGTCACTCTGAATTAAAACCTATTAACATTTTTATCATCACATTATTTATGGTCTTTTGCTAATGTACACCAGTTTCATTCAAACATGGGTTAGAAAAAAAAGGCCCTTTTAAAACCAACTAAAACCCAGTCAGGAGGAGCTTTGTATTCCCCTTTCAAATTAGGCTGGAAACACTAGAGGGAGCTCCCATTGCACAATCAGAAATGAAGAAAGACTGAGCCAGCCACGCAACATTGACACTAAAGGCAAAGAAAGGAAGTTCTCCTGCTATTAAAACGAAGTCATGGAGCTGCCTGTCCCTCCATTAACCTCGAACTCCTCCTTTTATAGGCTTAACAGATGACTTTGCCACTACAGTAATGACTACACTGTTATTATTTTAAATGTTCTCATTACCTAACCAGGAAAAGAAAGGTGTGGTTCGGCTAAAGGCCCAAGCCTAAAAATGAAACCACTTGCACATAGGTAACTACCTGCATCGACCTATAGCAAGGAAATGCACACATTCTCTGACGTCCTCAGTATCTCTGGAGGAATCAGCACAGGACTGGGCACTTCCTTTTCCAAGCACAGGTGAGAAGGTTTCAAAGGCAGGCTGAAATATTACAGCGAGCAGAACTCGGACAAAATGGGCACACCAGTCTTTGCAGTCAGTTGAACACAAAGTGTCCAGACACTCACACTTTTTTCCCCCAAGAGGGAACATTTTCCTCCCCCTATAGCCAGTATTAGCAATAAATTATTTAACTTTGCGACAGACTATATTGGTAAAACTGGCCAGGTCATGGTCCTCTCTCTTCATTAGTCAGTTCTTAGTTTGAGATTAGGATCTACAGAAGAGGTTGCTTACTGAGGTAGAAGCTAGAGGAGCTGCTGAGTGCACTGAAGAAACTGCAGCAGCAGAGATAACATCTGAGGAACCTGCAGGCTTTTCATCCTTCTTGGTTTTCTGAAACAAGACACAGCATGATTAATAACAGAGAGGACTAAGAGAAAAATATGCATCAAATTCCACACATCTAAAAGGCAATGCCCATACAGTTTATTTCTAGGGCTTTATTTTTCTTAGAAGCCCTACTTATTTCAGATTCAAATCCCTCCCTGAGAAGCAGTGTGCAACTGTTTTGCATCTCAGTTTGTTCACGTTCAATCTGCCATCTCAACCTTGGCAGAGTTTAAGTCAGAGGCAGGTTTAATGTGACTTCAGAGGAGGTAAGATTTCACGAAGCCCATCTATATTCCCAAGTAACACTTCTAAAATTCTCAAGTCCAAAGCATTACTTATGCAAGCAACTGGTAAAAAGATATGACAATTAACTTACCTGGTTTATTTCTTATTATTAAAGTCCTGCTCCCCTATTAATTTCTTGCAAAAAATACTTATTTATTAAATATTTACTTAATTTTTAGGTATTGAATTTTATTTAGGAAGGTTTATCTATAAAGGAAACAAATAAATTATCAAGATTATTTAAAATAAAACAGATTTTGAGAAATCACATATACTCACCTTTATTACAGTTGGTTTAGGTAATGGTACAGAGGGTGATGGAGAATAGGAAAATCCTTCTGTCAAACCCTCTAAAAGATCATTTTCACTCATGGGCTATCATTAAAAAGAAGAAGAGGCTTTTAATACTTTTCATGTATTAAAAAGTGATCAGGTAACACACTCCATCTCCATTTTTAAACTGAAGACTGGGAAACTTTCCTGACATTTGGGTAATTCGTGAATGAAACATTTATCTGAATATTAACTTTTTTACCTGGAACTTTTCTTCTGGTTTTGGTAAGAGTGGTTTCCCATCTTTGTCCTACAAAACAAAAAATCCCCTTATATTAAACCAAGCAGTCCTTAAATGACCATGCAGTACAAGTACTCTGAGAGCGTTAACTAAACAACAGACAGTATTATCTGAGAAAACAATCTAACTAGTAATCTCTAGCATCTACTGCTGTTATTCTAGGTGTCCTCTAAAAAAAAATCCAGGTCTGTAACTTAAGAACATCTGAGTGCTGAAAAGTGATTCAGTGTGTGGGATTCTGAGCTCCGCTACTTCATGTTTCATTTTCCACAGAAACAGAACAATCAATCAATAAAATCCCAGCTTCCAGACTGGTAACAGTACTCCTGGATGCAGAGTCCACAAAGGCTGTATCTTTTCACAATGGCAGCTGTGGCAGGTGTTGTGCAAGTCTTGGTTATACCTAAGCAATCCATTTATGTCAAATGAGTCGTGTGGTGGTATCACCTTGAAGCACTGGGATTTTTAACAGCTTTGACGAATCACAATTTATTAAGTTCTAAAATACAAAAAGCTAATGAAAGACTCCAGTGCACTGATCTTCAGCCAAAATTATTCCTGTGTAGGTACTTACATCTAAACCACTTCTGTGCCTATGTAGGCATCTAATGATAGATGTCAGATATTCAGGAACTATAAACTGGAATTTTCAGATATTACAAAAATGGTTGAACATTAATATTTCAAATTGAAATGGAGTTTCAGTTTCACCTACATACTCTGAGGAATTAAAGGAAAGCAAGATTAAGACTAACACAAGAGATTAAATAAATTACTTTTGCTTCTGTTAATCTGTACTCTGGAGGAATTGTTTCTTCATCTTCACCCAGTTTTTTGTGTTGTTCCTGTTTGGTTTTCTCCTATGAAGGCAAAATAAAGCTAATATTAAGAAAAACAAATAACTACATCCCACCAGAAATGCATATGAGCATGCTTTCAAAGTCTTCATTCAATTGATTCAAATTAGTCTAATTCAACCCAACTACCAGACAAAAATCTCATGAAAATTAAAAGAAAGCCTTTTCTCTTGAAAAAGCCTTCAAGAGTCTCTGCCTGTTTCTTCCTATGTATGTCAGTAGTAGCTCTATGTATTTCAATGAAGATCAACGGAGTTTAGTAAACACGACAAGCACGGATCAATAACAAAATAGCATTATACCTCTGAGCCTGAATTCTTGACTTTTTGTGAAATCCACAGCTATCTGGGCTGCACACAAAGGAAGGCTGAGCAGAGAAATTAGTAGTCAACTTCAAAAAGGACTAGCCCTCATCAAGTTATGTTGGAAGATGACAACTAAGAAAATGTAGTAGAGCCCATTTTGGGAACTTTCGTTTGATAGAGTTCCAGCCCAGCAGAAGAGCTGTCCTTTATATTTTTGGCTCCAGTTAATACCATCTGGCCCATGGTTTGGGGTGGCATATCGGGGCAATTCAGACTGTGACTATCAACAGCATTCTCTTAGACAGAATACACATATTTCAGTGACTTACTTAAAGGACTCCCTGTTTAAGTAACAGGATCAGTGACAAAACCCAAAGGTTTATGTATTATTCCTAATTTAAACAACTCATCATAAATTTGGTTCCTTTTGAAAAAGGACCATACTGTATGCTACCTGTAACGTGAATGTTAATTCTCCTTTGGTTCAGCAGTAAAACACTATGCAAATGCAGGTTTTGGAAGCTGAGGGAACTACTGTACTGTTAATAGGCAAAATTATTAAGAAAAGGCACTCACTGTGTTAAAATCCTACTAGTACTTCCCAAGCAGAACACAACTGGTATCACAAGTAAATTATTTTTTTTAAAAAAGTGAAATATTATCTCTCAATTGTTTCTAGCCTGAGGAAATATAGTAATACTGAAGATAATTACATTAACAGTCTATTTTTTTAGGTCTGATTGTTTCTCTACCTTAACTTTGTCCACAGCAGGTTTCTTTTCATCTGGATCAGGCTCCCTCTTTCCTAGACTACTGGACAAGGCTTCCAGTGCTTCATCTGCCACATGACCAACCTGTAAGGGTATCAATATAATAAAAAACAATTCTTAGTTTGGAGTTCATCTGCAGCCGAAGAAACCTGTTCATATACTGCCACTGCCACCCACACATTACTTAAGGTAAAAATTGAGAAGTAAATTAAAAAAATTGTAATGCTTTTCTCCCTAATTGTCTTCAGATGCTTGGGATCTGCTGAGTTCAAAGCATAAGGAAACTTTGACAGAGGTTGCTCTGTAAACAGGCTTCTCCTTTCTAAAGATTTACTCACAGCTAAAATGTTCCTACAGGGGGGTTGTTCGATTGTTTGGTATATTCTTTTAATAGAAGCGTATATATTCTGAGATGACATGCAAGAAGAATGTCAGCCGTTAATGCAATCTTCCAAAACATTCAGTAGGACAATTATGATTTTTTGGTAGAATTTGTCTTTTCCTGCAGCATCTCTTATGTTCACAAACAGCATCCCTTGTAGATCATTAAAAGCTAGAGTAGACCACAAGAACTGCTAGTTTGACTTCCTCTATTAAGAAGGTCACTGACCTTCCTTGTTCAGTTTGTGCTTGACTTGATTTTTTTGGAAAGCATTCAGCCTTTGTGGCTTACCTTTATGGAGGATGAATACGCAATACTGAAATAAGCATCTTGACAATGTGCTATACCATTGCATAAATGAAGCACTGAGTTTTCGTTTAGCTCCAGCTAACACTACTCACTGAAGACACAGCTGATGGAGCTGAAGACTGCACAGTGCAAGCTGTGGCACGAGGGACTACTTCATCCTTAGTAGTTTTTGCAGTCACAGGATCTGAAGGTTTCTGAAAGAGAAAAATTTTACTGCATTTTATTGAATACACTCAGAAACCCAAAACGTACCTGTTAAGTAGCTTCCTTTTTCTTTTTTTAATACAGTACAAAACAAGACAGGAAAGTCTAAATTTAAAGGTAGAAGCCCCTCAATTAAAGACTAAGCGCCAATACAGCATGTTCCACTGAAGGCAACAGGGCTGGGGTGGAGGGGGACACACACACACAAAACCAGAAGAAAATATTTTTCTTGAAAGAATAGTAGCATTATCCAGTCTTAGAAAAACTACCAGGTGTTAGCATCTTCAATGAAGTAGAAAGACATACTTTGGATGTGCTGCTGGGCTTCGATGGTTTGGATTGTACTGCAGGCTGTGCAGGGCACACAAAGTCTTTTGAAAATTCATCAACAAGATCAGATTCACTCAAAGGCTGCAAAAAAGACGTATATGGTACACAGGTGACTCACTGCCTGGTTTTAATTTATTTTTTCAAGAATTATATTTCAGCTATTCAGAAAGTGGGAAAACTTTTGTAGCCTACACCGAAATAACCTTTCACATTTACGTGCAACAAACAAGCAAATTTCGCAGTGCATAAAATTAAGAAAACCACTTTTCAGAATGAGTCAGTTGCTTTGTTACCAAAAGTCAATATAATGTACTGAACATTATGTTCAATACTGTTTACAGGGCTACTGAAAAGGAAAATACAACATCTTAATGAGAAAAAAAAGGAATGCTAATATTTACTAGATAGTATTAACTATAACAGCATCATGTTGTTATAATACTTCAAGTATCAATTACATATTGGTAGTAGAAAGCAGCACCATCAGATTATAATTCTCCCATTTTAATTTTATTTCTTTTTTTTTTCCAGCAGAAGTAGAGTTCCCTCAGAAGCAGTGTCACCTGGAAGCTCTCTTAGCTTGTGCACTGAGTGCTGACACTCATTGGTTTTCACTGCACATGTTTTAGGGAAAAGTGAATAAAATGCAGTTTTAGTTCCCAACTCTGTGATCTATTACAATGTGTTGGTATTATGTGATCTAGTACTATGTGATCTATAAACTTCTATGACCTATTACTAATGTTCCTAGGACCCTTCAAACTATTATTTAGACCAAAATGTTCAAATCTCTGACAGCAGTGATTGCCATTCACTTGCTACATGGAACTTAATTGGTTAGAGCTCATTTGGTCAAATTCATAATATGTAAAATGACATTTCTAAATTAGAGTCTCTTATTTCCCCTCCTACTTCCCTTCCTTTGTCAACTGGTGCACCTAAGTCTTTATAAAATGTCTCATCACATAAAGCCCCACTTTTCATGTCTGAATTCCTCTTGCAACCACTAAATCAAAAAAGCATTTAGGCAATAATAACTTTTTTCACAAAAGTAATGCCACTGCATGTGCTTAAGAGTATGCTGAGTCAGGGCCCAAAGTAATAGAAACCCTTGTTGAAATCATGAAGGAAGAAGAACTTTGCATTCACCAGGCATCAAGGAAGAACTGTAATGGACTGAAAGCTTTTCAGCTATTGACCTAACTTCTTTGTTTTGCTGCTTTTGGTTTCAGAGATCTAAATTACTGGTGATACCACAGGAATACTGGCAAACACATCTTGTCCAAAATCTCCTTCTTCAAATTATAAATACTGACATAGTGCTGAGAAAAATACCGCAACATATGACTTCAATACCCTTGTAATTCACTTACAGAACAATTCTTCAATTATATTTGTATCTCTGATTGATAGAGGTGGAAGAGGATAGGGATACTTACTCTTCCACCAACCACTTAATTCTTTTGGCATAAGACCTCATGATTCTGAGCTTATCTTCTGCTTTGGTTTTGTACTGGACTTCAGACAAACTGAACCAACCTCCCTTAACTCATGCCACATTCCTCTTCTGGAGCTTTGCTTTTTTTCCCCCTGTGCCATCTATCTCTTTTGTGCTCCCTGTGAAACAGAAAAGCTTGTCTCCTAACATTTGTGGCTGGTTCCCTCTAAGCATAGCTGCTGTCTCTTTTTTTCCTTATGACATGCCTGGCAGATGTGCCTTCTGTGCAATTCTCATGTACCACCCACTCAAGACAACTGCATGTCTAAGACCTGACACACAAATTTTAAGAGACACAAAGTCTTTTTATCATGGCCTTTGCATTCCTCAGTATTTCAAGCTTGAGTAACACAAATTACTTCACATTTCTACTAAAAAGGCAGAGTGTCATTCTTGCTCAAATTGGTCCTGACCTTCACACTTGTTTCAGAAGAATGGAGGTTTTCTGTACTTTCCCAATTTTGGCAGCACTCCTCAGCTGACAGTATTTCCAAAGTGAAGCCCTCGTTTTCTTCAGTGCACAGTTTCTTTGCTTTTCCTAATTTTTTCTTTCTTCCTCTGCATTTTAAATGAATCTTTCTAACTTTTTCTTTTTATTCTATCTTGCACTTTCTAGGCCATAATGGATACGTTTTGCAAAGTCCAAGTTGTTATTTGTGATTAGGAAAATGTTCACAGCAGCTTTTTACTTCTTTCCAGTTGTGTTCCTTTACATTTGATGACTCATGAGAGGAAACTGTCAAGAAAACAGAAGATTTTCCTGCCTCGCCTCTCTGTCCTGCAACAGCTCCAATAGACTTCTACAGAACACCTTACACTAACTCCCCATACAGCTTTTCTTTGTGTCAGCAGTCATTTCTGTAACTCTCTCCTATCTTGGTAATCTCTAAACCTTTTTCTTACTACGAACTCTTAATTCACAGCCAGTGAATTTCAAGAAAACCAATCTTCACCTGACACTTCAGATCAGCAGCTTTTGTGCAAGGAAGTAAACACACAAGCAGACCAAGAGACTTACATAATGGCACAGAGAGAAGTGATGACAAAGAGGGACAAAACAGGTTATCTATTCACACTCCTACAATACTGTCAGTTTTCTAACCTTAGGTTTTTCTTCAGGCTTTGGCAATATTGGTTTTCCATCTTTATCCTAAAAGTAAAGTAAGTATTATTGACATTTTTCCATTGTTATAAGAAATGCCATACTCCATAATCACCAGCAACTCCATAATCTCCAGCAACAATATAAAATAAATGATACACACATGATTAAACCAGTGACAAAGTAACAGGAATTCCCCTAAACATGGGGAATTCTTACATGGCTAGGTAAGTGGATTAAAAAAGCATATGTGATATCAGCACAAAATAAATGGGCTAAGAAACAAAAAAGTGTTCATTCCTATCAGTATCAATATGCAGCAGGAATTACTTCCATAGTAAACCAGCAGGAATCCATCCAGTAGTAAAACAAGCTTTGAGTGCAAAAGACAAACTTTGGCACTTGAACAAATAGGAGGTTAAATCTCCGGTCTGTAGTCAGGCAGTCTTGAAACCTCTTTTAAAAAGAGGGGTAAAACTTCTCCTTTCAAAACAGAATGTTAATACTCAGCTCCAGCAAGGCCAATTTATATAGCAACCTTGCTAACATCAGTTATACTAACAACTGTCTCAAAAACTTTCAATTGTGAACTTTATGGACTTTATGAACTTCAGTTCTATTGTTGTTTTGCTTAACCTTGAACAAATCTCCATCACTTGAAGTGGCGATCTGAAAAAATGAGTGTAATTTTCATACCTTTTTACAATAGCGTTTCAAGGATACATTAAAAATGATACCCAAGGGCAATGGATTTTACAACAATGAGGTTTAGTATCAGAAACAAGTAACACCACTCATGGAGAAGGAATGTGTGGCCTGGGAAGATCAGATCTTTGCTCAGAATACCTCAAAAACCCAGTCAGGCCCACAAGGGAAGGAAACTAGAGACATAGAAATCACCAACAGGAGAAAGCCATTGATTAAATACTAGTTTTACTTGTTTTCCCCATGTTCTCTCTCCCTCTGTGATGAATGAAAATATCAGATGTAGTGCCCTATTTACAAAGCAGTAGAGATATGAAAAACTTACCAACTCTGGTGTTAACCTGTATTCTGGGGGTATTGTATCATCACGTTCCCCAGCTTTTTTTTCCTTTTTCTCTTTAGCTTTTGCCTTAAAAGAACAAAAAAAAATTACTTAGAGGAATTAAAATAAAAACTTGAAGTACACTCAACTTCACTATCAGGATTCTTCAGCCTACTGTTTGAAGAAGTACTAACATCAGATAAAATTCTGCCATATATCAAGATTTTAAAATTCCTCAATTTATTAATATCAAATTCCTGTGGTAAAGTCATCATAGTTTAAGAATCAATACCATATGTGAATATGGCTATATTATTTAAAATCCTAAAAAACTTCGGGTGCTATTCAGAGCCATAACTTTGTGGCAGGTACTTTCAGAATTTTGGGGGTGTAGAAAATCCTCAGTTTTCCTTGGATTTCATCACTTGGATTACACAAGCCATAATTCTCTTTCTCCATCACTGCTACTGAAACACAGCTTTTAATTATCTGGACCTCCTTCATAAAGCAATCCATCCACCAATTTATCTGAAGGCCCACACTGACTAAATCTGCAATACAACATGTTCTTTTTTCTCAAAATTGAGCTCCAACATCTTCCCTCGGCAACAGATGATTTTCTGCTATTTCCTTGTCATTTGTTTGCTCTAAGCTGCAAGTGAAGACAGGGGAAAATAACTGGTATTAGTAGGGTTATAGGCAGAATTTGCAGAACTAAACTAAAAAGTCAAAGTTTAACATGCAAAAACAGGGCTACTGTTAAAATCTAGCTGTTGAAGAAAAACAGAAGTATTACAAAGACAGAGCAAAAGGCAAGAACCAAATTAGAAAGGCAATGGGGTCTGATGGAGAAAGGAGTATGTGCGCTAAAATCCAAAAAAGTTAATTAAAATCAAATATCAATTATGTGCAAAACAAAAACTTGCTATAAATTGTACCCAGTGCTTGGGAAAAAAAACAGCAACTAATAGCTAACACAAGGAAAGGTGTATGTATGTATGCTTGTATAGCCAAATGAAATGCTTATAATTTTCCAGACCATCTTACTAAATTCTATTCTACCCATACCCACTCAGCATTTCTTCATTTCTTAATTTTCTTAATCACGTAAGACTCAAGACATTCTTTAGGCCTTTGGTATTATTTTACACATTTGTACACTATCTAATAAAGAGTACTCTGGATTCCATGGGACAGTCTGAAAGCTGCTGTAAAAAGGAGTAAGATTATACCTCTGACACCTCTACAACAGGGGTAGGATCTTCTTCAGGTTCAGGTTCAGGTCCACCAAGAGTATCAAGAAGAGCTTCCACTGCATCATCTTTAATCTCCTGTATTTAACATAATAGGCAAATCATGTCATTATTTCTTGAAACTGACACAGGTTTTATCTTACCTATCTTTTATACTGTATATGAAGCTAATAGCCAGCACCAACCAGACTGGTCATTTCTGTTTGGCTTTACCCAATTTCCTTAACATCACATTGCAGAATATGGTAAAATTATGTGATCAGTACAGTCTAATCAAGACATATCTTCTCTTAAGAAGAGGGGAAATGGGAGGGAAAAAAGGGGGGGGGGGGAAAGGAAAGCAAAAAAAGCGCACAGTATCGCACAACACAATTGTATATGCTTTGATGTGGCAAACCCAGAAAGGTCACACTTGCTGTCTACATAGGAAAAAAGAAAGATTTGTAAAACATGATAAAATTACATCATATCCAAGTTTTAAACATACCACCACACAGCTAAGAAAACACATGTGTTTTTCTACTCTATTGCCTCTAGTCAGAAGAATCATTTACGCTGCAGAAGAATCCAGAAAGAAAATCATCTGACCCACAAAAGCCAGATCTTTAAGGTACAGCAGAGTATGAGCAATGGCAATTCCCATTTTTCCTACACTTTCTACAATAAACAGGATTTACAACTGAAAATGAGGATGATGAGCATCTTCACAAGATCAGACACACATAAAATGTGACATGTGCTTGTAAATTTTAATTAGAAGTTGACTAGTCAAAGAATGACTATGTATACCTCTTTTGATTTCGTTTTCTTCTCCTTAGGAGGAATTGAGGTCTTGACTGAACTTGCTGCTTGTGATTGCACGATTTCTCCTTCCTTACTTGGTTTCTACAAGATATATGAAATTACAGGCAAATTTGCAAAAATAAAAAGAAGGGGAAAATTGTCAACATCATTTTAAAGTGACGTATTAAGACAATAATGGCAGTGTTTCATTGCAATAAAGGCATGCAATGGCAAGAAAAATATCTATACCTCTGTCCGACCTGTCTTCTTTTCTTCAGCAGAAGCAGTACTACAGGTAAAGTCAGATGACAGGGCCTCTGCAAGCTCATCATCTGTCATTGGTTTCTGAGCAAGACATCACAAACTAGGTTATGACTATTAAAAGTCAAAAATTAAAGCTGTCAAATTTGGTTTAAAATCTGAATGTGCTCCATGCTTACTCACACAATGACCTCATAAACACAGAAAAAACAAAGATATTTCCCCTCACTGGTCAATTAATTTTTCAGATAAGCTTTTATTTTTATATGTTAAGCTTATAAACAGTAAAATTAAGATGGCTTACAGAATTCTCTTGTTAAGTATAGAAATTCAAGTCATCTTTGCTAAATATATTATGAAGAGACTCCTGCATACACAGCTACTATTTCTTCCCTTTGTTATTATTATCTCTCTGAGCATTTATTTCACTTGTTCCAGCTTCAGTGAGTGTCCCGAAAATTCCTACTTCTTTATTAGAAACATCTGTACCAAGTTCTGTTTATCAGTATCTATGTTATCTGGCACCCCACAGCCCTCTCCCACTTCCTGAGATTTTTGGAAGACAGGTGACATTTACATTTTCCTAGGAATCCAGTGATAACTGGGTTATTTTCACCTTCCAATACAAAAAAGTAAGTCTTACTTCATCTCGTTCATCTGCTTTTGGTGGGACTCCATCTTTGCCATCCCCTTTGCTCTAAAACAAGAATTAATTTCATAGTAAATGGGAAGCAAAAACCCTACAATATGAAAGAAAACACACATGAAGAGTATTTTTTTTTAATTCACTAACCTTCAACAATTTAACATACTCTGGAGGGAGACTACCTTCCCGTTTACCCATTTCTTCCAAGTATCTTGAAGATATATCTTCCTATGAAAAGAACACACACATGAATGTTTTTGTACTCTTGTTTATTGAAGGAAATTTCTAATGTAGAGCTATCTACAGTGATGCTTCTGGAAAGAAAATGCAAGGGTTGGCTAGGTCAGAGGGCCAATCCTGGACCATGACTACATAGTGTCTTTCAGAACCCAGTGTCATGCGCATACATCCTGACTAGCTTCAACAGTGCATGCCGTCTAGCAAAACTGCATCTCCATTGCCAGATTCCTTCTGCATTAACATAAGCTATTTCAGAGTCTCAGACCATAGAATGTATTGCTGTACCTAGATTGAATTTTAAATATTTATAAATTCAAAAATTTTTATCACAGCTGAGTACTGCACTGAGGCATTGAGCTTGTAATCTTAATCCTTCATCTGTTTCTCTCCCATTCTAACTCATAAAAGTATGTGTTCTTCCCCAAATTCTCAATGTTTTACTCTTTCTCAAGTAGAAATGAAATCTCCTAGGTTGTTTACACTCTCTTATACCTTCATCAATGCCTACTGTAAATCCATTGGAGACCATGCTTGGTTCTTTGTTGACACTTTACCATTTTCTACTGCAATACATATGTAGCTCTATCATGTCTGTATTACTGAAAACAACACTAAAATGCAACTGTGCAAACTATTTTACCTCTTAGCAGATCAAAGCAACAAATAGTGGATCAATGTAGTAGTCAGCAATTACAGACATATTTTAGAGGTAATCTTCTAAAAAAAAAAAAAAAAAATACCGTAACTTCCGGACCAGTGTAAACAGGACTAGTAGGCACATCTTCTTCAGGTCCACCAAGGGTATCTATTAGGCTATCTAGTGCCGACTCATCCATACCAGGCTAAAAAGTAAGCAGACCATTATAGATTTTATCATGCTGTACAAAGAAAAAAAAAAATCTCAATCATCTGGTGAATCTGTAGAAAACTCCTGGAAACCAAACCAAAAGCTCTCTTTCAGTAAGTCCTACATTTGCCAGATCTTTCATTGAGAACTGTTCTTAAACTCCTTCCCCAGTGTCAGTAACAATATTGTTTGTATTTATATACCACCTGATATAAATGCATACAAACATAACTGAAGATAAAAAGTAATTAATTTTATGCTAGTTTTGGTAAAAGTGATTATAAGTAAGTCCAATTTGACAAAACACAAATGACACGCCACTAGTTTGTTAACTATTCTTTCAGATAGTTCTTCACCACCATACATAACTACTACGTAGCAATACTTCAGCAGTTACCAATTTATTTTTTCTGAAACAGAAGTGTTTCAGAGAGAGAAACACTCTCTGAGACATTTTTACAGACATTTTACTGTGTTTACCTCAGCACTTGACTTATCAGCTGCAGCAACCACACTTGCACCAGCTGTGCCTGCACCAGCGGCTAAGGACATCTTCTCAGACTTAGGCTGGAGACGTAACAGAAAAGTTAAGAGACAGTTCTATAATACGGCCCCATGTTAAAAGTTCTACAAAGTAAATCACAGATGTTCAATACTCAGGTATGCATAACTATTGTCCCTCTTCATCTACACTTTGAATAAAAATGATAAGCCTGTTCTGCCTACTGACTGAATGGTCTGGAAGTTGAGTAGCTGCAGCTTGCATGATACTGAGCCCAGCCTAAAACATCCAAATCTGAGGCCACACACAATTCTTTGACTCAGCAGCTGGCTAATGCACCTGCACCACATCCAGAAGTTTGGGCAGAGCAACCTACCATCTACCTGCGATACTGTGGAGACATACTGTTTCCAGTGTGATTTTGCTGTGAGAAAGAAAGCATGCTATTTTAAATATTCCACCTCTTTCTTTTACTTTGCCAGTAAAAGAAATATGCAGTGCAGAAAGACTATGGAGGCCGCTTCCAAGTCTCTTTTGAAAGCTTCCATTTATACCTGTTAGTTCTCAATATACCACTAACACCAGCAGCAAATACTGCTCAAATACATAGGGTGGAAAGCTGCTTCAGGGAGTTAGGTGCAGGAGCATCACAAATACAAAATGCAGACTTCTGCATTACTGCATTCTCATTTGCTGCAAAAGAAGCGGGTTCTAGTAAAGCTGCAGGAGTCCTTCATGTTACTCTGGCCTTGTCACCCAGATACATGCAGACCAGAAGACCAAAAGATCTAGATCCTGACTCTACTAAACACTTTTGCTCCAGCTTTTTCTCCACTTGCCCCTCTGAAGTGACCCCTCCCCAACTTTTTCCCCAACCTTTCTCTTCCCAGTTGTTTTCAGAGTTCCCAGAGTTTTTCAGACTGTCTTGCAGTCAGGGCCTATGGGCTGCCCTGCTGCAAACGGAAAACCTGCTGACCTGCTGCATTTGGAGCCAATATTGCTACTAGAAACATGCCTGAAAGTCCACAGGTGAAGGAGCTCCATGATGGCAATGCTCATATAAACCATACATTTGCCTGACTGACCAGACAGTCCCTTCTGCTTACCTTCAGTAGTGAAGGAGCAAGGGAAGAGACTGACAGAGAACCAATTACACCTATGAACCTGCAAGGAACTTGCCAAAAGCTTGCATGAATGACAGAGGAGTCCCAAACACATAACACAAGGGAACAGGCCCACAATTGTAATAATCTTAGTATGTCTTGCTTGGCTAACAGCCAGAGGGTGTTGGAGAATGAAAACAGATGTATGGAGAAGACAACAAGAGGTGATGCACATGAGGATCATGAAACAACCAGCACAAACTACTAATACCACCTGGCTGGGCAGCTCTATCTGCAGTTGATGCTTATCCATTAATGCTGTCCTGGGTGAGATGGAAGTGGTATATTCAGGATGTTGTTTAAGTTAATAAGCGAGTAAAGTGTGAAGTTTCTGTGTCCCAGATTTTCAAGTACCACAAGGAGGTTTGTCATGCACACCTTTAAACACAGGACAGCTTTTGAGCTTTTCTACGTTGTGATTTTTGGGGGCTCAGTCTCACTTTACAATATTCAGCATAAGAATCCATTTTGACGTGGCTCTCTAACCCCTACAATAACATAATAAAAACTGGACTGCTACTTCTACTATACCTTTGCTGTCTCTATGAAGGTTGCTTGTGGAGGCTGGTCAGCTTGAGTTGTAATTAATTCTCCTTTATTATTTGGTTTAGAAGTTGTTGTCACAGAAGGTGAGGTTTGGCTTTTTGCCTGTGTAGAGATAAACTATTATCATTAGATACAGAAATACTTATGGGCTGACTTTGTTTGGTTTGGTTTTTTAATTTATTTGTTTCAAATAAAAGAAAGAAAGAAAGAAGAAAAATACCACAAGAAGCCCTCATGACCAAAAAAAAAAGACAGAGAGACTTACACCACTGGATTCCTTTTGCATCTCTTCAGATGGCTGTTTACTTTGAGAGTCTGTTGGCTGTCATAAAATAAAAAATTGAGACCATTACCCTTACCACCATTCAGTGCTATGGAACATGATCTACACAAGTTCAAATAAGCACAAGACATTTAAAGATGGTTAATAGAACACTTCTTAAAGCTGTTGTGAAGCAATAAAGCATCCTGACTATTCCCCCCAAACACTGCATTTCCACACTGGTCAGCAACTAGCTCTTTTGCCCACAGGTGTGTTACTAATTACATGGCAGTTTCATGTGGCACAGTAGTAGCAAAGAGTTTAGCCTCTTTTTTCAAAGTTAATTGAAGACCAAAGTACAACTTCTGAAAGGTGAAAGTTAAGTATCTACCTTGGTTGACTGGGTGTCTTCTCCAGACTCTGTTTTGGTTGTTGGTGCAGACTAAAATATAAGCAACATATATTCAGAGCTTAATATGCTTGGTTATTTCTAAAGGGTCAGCTTATATAAAGAAGAATATTGGACAGGCTCATACTTGGAGCACTCATGCTTTGTAACTAATATACAGTGCTTTGATCCTGTAGTTTACAACATCCTGGCACAGACCTCCACTCTAATGATCTAAGAGCACTGAAACGTGTGCAAACATGCACACACACTCGTCATATGAAGGATCAAAAAGACAGGGAAATAACATATTAAACAAATATAATGAGCAGTTTGATCTACATCTGAAAATCTTCTGCAGCCATACCACAAAACTGATTCCTGTGATTCACCTCAAGTCAAAGTACAATAAGCAATCGATTACTACCAGTAGAAACATGTAAGAACAAACACTGAAAAATTAAAGAATAGTAGTATTTTATAAGAAGAAAGAGAAATGAAAATGCCAGCCTCCTCACCATATTTTCTTTCTTAGTATTTCTTCTTGCCATTGCTACTTCAGCTGTGCCACAATTAACACAAAAAGAGCCAATGTGGCTACTGGAAAGTCATCTAGAGATGCCAAACAGCTGGATGCTGCCTACTGCATGAACCTCAGCAGCTCTAGCCACTGCACAGTCAGGGGAGCACACGGACCCACCCATGGGAGTGTGATTTGATCTGCTAGAACAGCACTGGGTGCACAGAGTACACAGCGCAAGATGCAGACCCTGAAGCCTGGACCCTTTCCCCAATGGGGCTGGCATCCCTACGCTTCCTTTGGAGCCAGCAGGGGACACCAGTGTCGTGTCTCCTTGCACTCTGTCCACCTGCAGCAGAGAAGTTTTGAACTCTGCCTAGGAAATAAGGGGCCACAGACAAAAGCCTTCCTTATCTCCTGCAACCTAATACACTGAGCATATTTAAAGTTACTAAGAGACAATAGGGTTTTTTTCCCTGGCAGCCTATTAAAAGTCAGTGAACAACCAAAAAAACAAAAAAACCCCAACTATTAAGCAGTAATTTAAATTTTTTCATTGCTTTGTAATGTTTTAATTTCAGCTGCCAAACATTAATTACCATTCAGATATATCCAGCCTCTCTTTGCTAGCTGACCACATTGAGAAATTTCCTGAATTTGTTTACCATTTGTTTTGCAACTATTCACACCCACTCACTGAACCACAGACACTTGGTTGGGAAATCTTGAACATGCATAAAAACGTAGATGCCCAGGCATAAGTTTGGGCAAAGGTCTCAAAGCTGTAGACCACAGTCAAAAACATAATACCACACACAACTAAGTCACAACAGGTAAAATACTGATAGAAAGGGAGGACAAAAATTTCCCAAACTCCAAAGTAGTGGTGGGAGGGAATAAAAAAAATTAAAGAAAAAAATCACTTGACTACTCAGATTCCCCCCATGGGATTTTCTCTTCACATCTACCTTGATTAAAACACAGTACTTTTCAGGTTCAGTCATACTTTATACGCTGCCACTTCTGCACAAATCCCTTATGTGCTTTTTGGAAGAAAAGTAAACACACCTTTTTTTTGCAGGACAATAAAATGTATTTATTCGCATTTCTGTCAACACCAACAACAGCTGTGCAGAACATAAATTCAAATTCTCAGCCTATCAAACTAGTTATTAGCAACTGCATTAATTTTTTTAATATACTGTAAATATGATTTTACTAAATAATGTTATTTTTGTGCAGAGTATGCATTATTCATTCTCTTGTATGTTTTTTAAAATGTGCAGAATTGCTTGTACTGTAAATTTACCTATGACAAGCTGAAGAATATATGGACTCATATGGGCCATGCTTTAAGACTTGCACACACATGAAGATGCTAAGGCCATATTAAAACATATGATCATGAACACATACTTGCTTTCACACACAAACACAGATCTATTTAGATATGCTTTTAACAATTACAAAGTTCAAACCCAATAAAAAATATTTACCCAATAAAAAATAATTGACTTACCAGGCAAGTCAAACCAACAATTTTAGTATGAGACCATACATTCAGTCATCTTTTTAAACAGAGTCAGTTGTAAGCAGTCACAGCTTGAAGCCATAGCATCACTTTACAGCATACACTGAACTCCTACGGAGGAAAAGATGTTCCACCTCCCCTTCTACTGCCTGCTTCCACCTGTACTGTGCCACTATCTGAGAGGCCGCATTTTAAACTGACTCCGGAAACTGAAAATAGCCTGGAAAACAAAAATATTTTTTAACTAGTTCCTTCGTTTTCACTGCAGTTGCACAAATGTGTGCAAAAGGAAGAAAGCTGAATGGGAAGTTTTGGAGGGGGGGGCAGTGACAGCGCCCTGCTTCCTCCATTCCTCCAGCAAAAGCAACAGGGTGCCTGCTCTCCAACCTGGTCCTCCAAGCTTTCCATCTATAGACTTCACCTATAAAACAAGAAGTTCCACATTCCTTCCTCTGCTGCAGTAACTCACATCCTTCTCAGAGGGGCATAATACTGAGGGTTAATTTGAGACACAGGATTCACATGCACAGAACTGAAAGCTGGAGGGGTCCAGAGGATATTTAAGAGTAGTTGAACAATAGAGAGATTCTAAGACAAATGAGACGTGGTTACAGCAGGCAATTAGGAAAGAGTTATTAATTTGCAAGAAATTTGGGACTAGAAATGGAAGTGACTCAGCAACCTTATTTCTTTTCAAAGTCTACTGTCAAAACACAGATGTCTTGCTTAATCCAGCAGGAGAAAGACATTAATAATGCAACAGACAGTAGAAGAAAACATTAATTGTCTTACACATGCAAATGCAGGACACTGTTTCAAAGGGATTTGTGTTTACCAAGTCTCACAGCACTGAAGTATGCCTCTGCTCTATTTCTGTCTCATCTTGAGAACTACCAGTTTTAAAGATCTGATCAGAAATTTACCACAGCCTTCTAAGTTATTTCAAATTTCAGGTAGGGAAAGACCGTAACAATTTTTAGATAGCTGTCTGGGTTAAACCATACCGAGAACAGCAACAGTAACAAACATGATACAAATGAGTTTGCTCACAAACATAACAGGATGATGAAACTGGAGCCTTGCAGATACCTTCATTTATGAGTAATGATGATCGTGCATAAATGGAAAAGGTTTTTAATCGTTGTCCAGCTCACTGCTATGAGTCTAAGTCTTACATGTGTGCATGGAGGAAAAAGGTTTTAAAAGGTTGAGGGGAATCTAAGGGCTAACTTCAAATACAGAGAAGATGGAGCTACGCTGTCTTCACAGATACATGCTAAAATGACAAGAGGCAACAGATAACAAGTTGTAGCAAAGGAACTTTCCATTTGATAAAAGGAAAAAAAAATCATCATAATGAAGGTGACCAAACACCAGAACTGGCTACCCAGAAACGTTGTGCAGTCTGCACTTGCAGGTATTCAAAGTTTGTCTGGCAAGGCCTTCGGCAGTCTGATTTACCTGCAGAGCTGGCTCTGCCTGGACTGGAGGGCTGGACCGGATGATCTCCAGAGGCCTCTGCTAACCTCACTACTCTAAGTGTTCCTTTATTCATATTTACACAAGGTGCACGCAGTCCTAACTCTTACCACTGCACAAGTCCCTGCTGGTCTAATTTGGTATTCAGTATTTTTGTAGGTTTCACTGTGACAACTATGGAAAATGAAAGAGGGAGAGAATCAGTAACCATTTGTTTAAATAATATACGTAAATTCTGTTAGGCAACAGAGCATAAGGGAGGATTATGACTCTCTTCTAACATGTAAAATACGTGATTGATGACACAGCTTCAACACTAAAGAAGTTCTAGTCGTAAGACAAGACAGAACAAGCGTAACGGACAAAGGCTAGGAAGCTGTCAGACACACAAAGATATGAGATGAATGAGAAGATGCAATTGTACATACACTGAAAGCTGAAACTTGCCCTGAATTCTTTGAATATGTGAAAAATTATCATTAGGCAAATAACCCCGTAATTACACTGGGGGGAGCTATAAACATGTCACAAAGTGTGACTGAGCTAAAATTAGAAATTTTAATTATAATTTTTCTTATTGCCATCATAAAATCCTCTGAGTGCATTGTATAGCATTTCTTAGATATTTTTTGAAAAGGAACTAAGGTGCAGACAAGAAATATGCAAAGTGAAGTTACTCAGTATCAGAGTGTTAAAAAAACCAACCCTCCATTGCTTTACATATTTGTGTTTAAATGCAAGCATGAGTTTCTCAGGAATTCATACCTTTGTTTTAGGTGGCTTCATAATTTGTGGTTTTGATTCATCTGCAGAGGGGGGCTGCTTCTGAGAGGAAAAAAAAAGGCAAATTAATTAATTTCACCTTTGTTAGACATACTTCTGTTAAGCAACCATAAGCAACCTGAATTCATTAGGTAACCAGCTAAAAATTCAGAATACATTATTATAGAAAATTAGAGTTATGACTTTACATCTTCCATCTTGCCTGTATTTCTACAATACATGTATGTAGATTTTGACAGCATGATGCCCATAGGTCTTCTCAGAACATTATTTTGTTTCTCTGACATGTACTGAAAGCAAATTTCGTATCAAGTATCAATACAAACTCAAATCCTGCTCTCATACTAACGCACATATACTTACTGTGAAGAATTTGTCCACAATTCTTTTTTTCTTTTCAACAAAAACTGTACTTTTGGATTTACTAGTTTGTCATACAAATTATTTAACACTAAATTAGCAAACAAATATTTGAGATAAAAAGGAATAATTAATCTATATGTAACACAGACACAAGTGTTTCTAGATATTGTGTCACTGTTTTGGAAAGGCTGCAAATGACACGGTCTGTTTTCCTAGCTTCAGTGATGTTAATTCAAGAACAGCGTATTTTAAGTTTGCTGTGATGGTATCAAACGTCAAAGCCCAGAAATGAATATTCTAATTGTTTCATCAATACTTTATACAGATGTAGTACTACTTCTCTACTCCTGCTGTATTTGCCATCTCAATCACAGCAACACATTCATAGTTTACATTTAAATGAACAACACAAGTTAATGATTTTTCTAGATTTTCTTTTCATGTTTACCATGCCACTTGCTGTATGAAAACACACTTTGTCTGAATGAACTCAGAAGCCATGTTACTATTCCATATCTAGGGTGACTTCTTACTTCCACATGGAAAATTTTCTCATTTCCGTAACTTTTCATAGTACAAGCCTTTCTCAACCAGAAGATAAAAAGTTGTACAGAATTTAAAAGTTACACTATGACGATGACAGCATGTTCTCCCTGCCAGCATATCTGGTATCTTGCACACCTTAGTAAGAGGTTTGACTACTCTAAATATGTACTAGAAAGAATGTGCAATTGTCACACTACAGAAATGTAAGCAAATAATATCTGCTTCCATATATGTATATCCATATAGACTGACTATGTAGTAGATGTGAACTTTTGTAAAGGTGGGGACATACACAGGATGTATAGAGCCTCCTACACCAGGACAGGGAACAAAAGGTTTTGAACAACCTTTTTATGTATTTCCACTACCACTACCAGGTAATCTGTAGGCAACACCATATTTTTCTTAATTTGTTCTTTAATTGGTTCTCCTTTCCTTTTCTTTCTTCTCCACGAAATTGATCTGAATTCCTTCTACATGACTAACAAGCAGGTATCTGTTCTACACCTTCATATTAGTCACCCTAGACACTGTCTCTTTAATAAAAACTCATTTACCTGAGCCCTTCTCCCTACCTCTGCTCAGAAAGCTCCTACTAAGCCACTTTCTTACAATACACTGAAAAATTCTTTCTCAAGTTCCAGCACAGCAGTACCACTACAACTTGCAGAGATTAGTGAAAACCTCCCAGAGTAACCAGCTGCTGCTTCTTTCTAGCCTGTCCAGCTGGACAGCAGTAACTAGCAGAAATAAGAGATGAGTATTTTACATGCTCATGGAGGAAGAAGAGTAGTTTGGGGATAGAAAACACAGCTGCTGATTAGTGGCTATGGAGAATGCTAAGCTACCCTCCCTGTAAATACTCAGGGTTGATTCAGGGAAACAAACCCCTGTCCTGAGGAGCTGGAGGGGGGAAGTGGGAAGGGCACCCTCAGACAGACCACCTCTATGGGAGCAGGCAGTGCTGCAACACCACCATCTTCTGGCTCCCTTGGGGGCATGGTGTGCCTCACTTCATTTACAGCACTTTTTGCCTGAATTCTACAATATTCAAGGCCTCTGATTTTCCACTCTCCCCCCCCCAAAGAGCCACTACAATAAAGAAGGGGGTCCTTGTCCTTCCGAGCCCTTTAGCACATGGGGTCTGCAACCACGCTGAGCCTCGCAGACTGACAGTACAAGAAGCTGTCAAGGTCTAACCCCTCATTTGGTAGACATCACGCCGCCTGTCAACACCAGCCTGACTACGGGGAACTTCTTTTTACTGAGGGTTGTTCTGGTTTTCCTCTTCTGAGGGCTGTGCAGCATTGCCAGCCATGCCCAGCTGTTAACTGGCTGCATGTACTGCAGCCCGACAGTCGGACCACAGAAGGGGCGAAGCAACACACAGACGTGTGTCAGGCGTGGAGGTAAATATTAAAATGCTGCCTAGCAACCACCATAATAACTTGCCTGACGCACAGCTCCCACCACAGCTGTGGCCCGGGCAGGCACACCCTGCTCGCACCCAGAGGTGGCAAACCCCTGCCACGGCCTGGACCAAACACCCCCTCACAAAAAGGGTATGCTGCCAAATAGAAAAGCAAGAACGAGGAGAGTTCAACTCGCCTTGGAGGCTGGGCCTTGGCAGAGAAAGCCAGACAGGTGCTCCCACAGAAAGAGTAAAGGTTTTGTTGTGCACTGGAGGGCAGAGCTGACAGCAGATGGAAAAATGAGCGTCATCGGCGCTGACGCCAGTTCCTCTAGTGGCTGCACCCCCGTGGGTCCTGCCCAGACAGAGGTACAGGTGTTGGAGGATGCCATGCCGGCACTGGTCCCGACCTGTGGAGAAGGTCCCCTGTGAGCGAAGGGGCAGCCGGGACTCCTGGCCTGGGGCACCGCTGCTGCACGGCTCTTCAGAAAGGGACAGGAGGCAAACTCCATGGCAAAGCATCCAGGACCACAGGGAGCTCACCAGCAGGGAGCACGTAGAGGTGCTCCCTGCAGATGAACCCACTGACAGTACAAGAACCCCATGACCAGCACAGAAGGGGCTCAGAGAAAAAGTTACAGGTTAACAGAGGTTAAGCGAAGACTGGTACCTGTTAATTGCCCCACCCTGCTAGCAGGGCTGCTGGGTGAAGGCAGCACGGTGGCTGCAGGGTCACAGCCTGTGCTCTCACCAGCCCACCCAGCAGGCGGCACAGGCACAGATAGACAAGCACAGGAACTGACCATTGAATCTCAGGTGCTCTTGGCCGTGAGTTACATGATGGCTTTCCAGGAAGGGGAGAAGAAGAGACCTGGGATCTAATTTGGTAAGAGAAGGAATACCCTTAGAAACTCGTTTGTCAAATTAGTGGGACAGTCTTCATGCTACTGTTGAAACAGAACAGTAACAAAAGCCAAAAAGTGGGTTAGTAAAGTAAAACAAAACAATAAAGCCTACCAAACATTGGCTATCTAGTCTCACCACATGTACCTCAGAAATCTGGAGTAAAAGGGAAAGTGCAACAGGAGAAGAAAAAGAAAGTAAAGGTGACAAACATCAAAAGAAAATTTAACTGTTCAGAGAACTGGATGCTAACATCCTTTGAAAAAAGAAAACTGCAGGTGAAGAACTCCATGAGGGCTCTTGGTTATGGAAAGCTGAAAATCACTGAAACCACTCCATGTGCAATGTAGCGAAAGCTATCATCAACTAAAACTATAAATTTTGGAAACTCATGGAGAAGATTAATGAGACTGAGGAAGGTCATTGCCCACACTTAGAAGAGCACAACATGGCAATTGGCTACCTTCAAAAACAGAAGAGATACTGAAAACATTTACCAGGCAACCAATACAGAAACACTTAAATGATAACAAGAGAATAAATAAGAATCAACAGATTGGCCAAGAATAAAGCAGGTAAAGACAACGCAACACTCAATACACTCAAACATGGAAATAAGCCTGGTGGGTAAGAATGAACAGACCTCTCTATAGAAGGACATGCTGTCACTACAACTTCTCACAGCACTTGCGGTGACATTTGCTTGAATGGGACAGGGAAGTAAGTGTGTAACACTGGGTCAGGATCTTGCTTTCAAGCCAGCTTCCAGCCTGAATGTTTCAGGGAGCTCCTGAAGGGATCTCCCAACAGGCTGCTGGTATGTTGAAGGAGATCAGATGCAACAACACAAAAACTCAAAAGCTAAGCAGGCAGCAATACTGACAAAAATATGTAATGTCACAATGCCAAGATACTCTTGCCAAAAACAACCAAGGAAAGAGGAATCAGAGTTAAAAATCTGTTACTGTGACAACATAAATACAAATGTAAAACACAGGAATAACTTTCCATCTTTTTGGCTTCAGCTTCTCTAAGTCAAGTACTAGGATAGTTTTGGTCATCACACTGCAGTATAGACAAATAAAGAAAGATCTGAGGACAGGTTTAGGGAAAAGAAAAAAAAAAAGAAAAAGTATGTGAGGGACTTAGTGACAGAAAAAGCAAGTAGTACCTGATGTCTTTTCCTCTGGTCAGGGAGCCAAGGAAACAGGAAAAGAATAAGAAACTGGCAAAGAATCTCTCAAGTGAGAGCTCAAAGATCTTCCCTCCTGTGAGAAGAGTCACTCCGTGGCAGAGGCTACCTAGACGAACCAGGCACTTCCAGCCCTGGCAACCTTTGGGCCAGCTTATATAAATATTTCCTGAGTGAGCTAGCTGTACTCAGTCTAGGACAGAAGACTGAAGAGCCACCTGAGTACTCTTCTGGGCTTACATACCTTACGTATGAATGAGTTGGGACTGCTTCTCAGGCTTAAAGCTAACATCAACTTTATTATTTCAGCATTACTAACTCACAGGGTTACTTCAATACAGCTGTGTAACGCAAGGCAAAACCTAATCTGCCTGACTACAAATAGTTGCTTCTTTACATGAATGCTTCTGTTACTAAGCTTTAAGTAACAGTGTTTGTAAGACATAGGCAGCAGTTGCTCTTTAGAGAACTGTTGTTAAAAATAATGGATTATTTCACCTAAGTGTACTACTTCATAGAATCTCACAGAATGGTTTGTGCTGGAAGGGACCTTAAAGATCATCTAGTTCAAATCCCCCTGCCATGGGCAGGGACACCTTCCACTGGACCAGGCTGCTCAAAGCTCACTTGAGCTGTTGCAGGTTAAATCTCTCACTTGCTTTGATGGTGTGTGTAATGGCTACACAACCCTCTCCGTGCCAGACATTCAAAGGCTGTCACAGCAGGCAGAAGGTAGGCACTGACAGGCCATTCCAGCATCTCTCAATGTACTTCATAACACTGTGAGCAAAGCAATGCACAGTCTTCCAAAAACATCTGTGCTGAAGAATCAATACTGCGATCCATGGTGTAAACACAATTCCATTAATTTTCCATTAAGCCAAGTGGAGCTGCAAGACACAATCTGAGCCAACATCTCTCTGTGTGTATATGTACAAATATATATAAAAAAACATATAAACATATATATTTAAAGCTACACAGCAGCTAAGATATGCAGTGATTTAAAACTGGAAAATTGTAGCACTGATACTACCTCTTTATATAAGTCTTATTATTACAGTACCTATAATAGGTGAGTTAAAAATTACAAATTTGAGTGTTTCTGTGTCATTTTCCATCCCAAGTAATTCTGGAAATCCTCTATTATCCTGTAATTACTGTTCTTATACATAGTTCTGCCTTTAAGTTGTTAAGAAAAACAACACCTTTTTAAAAGAAAGATTAAAAAAACCCACAAAACCAAGAGAAAAATCTTTTTTCCAAGATTTCAGGCTCTCACTTAATTTGTGGAGGTTTAATATTAAATAATTAATGAAATGGAATAGCAGGATGTAGGTTTTCAGTTAGTGCCTGTATATTATTCAGACACTGGTATACATACATAAAACATTTCTACTATATATGTCACTATGTTGTCCTGTTGTAGTCCAGGTAATTTATATAGTTTAGAACTGACAGTATTTTATGTGGAAATGCTGCTGAAGAGTTGTCTGGATAGTTGTCCAATACCATTTTGCAATCTGATTTTAGCTAAAATGTAAACTAAGCAAAGCCATATGTTGGTTAATGCCTAGGTTGTAGTGATGCTGCTTGCTTTAGGATGACCATTAATCAGTAGCTTCTGTGTAGGTCTGGTTACTTTGCCTAAACAATGCATGCTTTGCTAAGGACTGGACCCTCGAAGAGGAATTGAAGACATAAGAAGGCGCCTAAGTCCGGATGATTTCCAAAGAAGCATGAACTGGGGGAAAAGTAAAGGCAGCAGGGACAAATCACAACCACCGACTCAATTCCAGGCTGGAAAAACTTGCCCCCACACACCTGCAAGGCACATGCTTGCTAATTTACAAAGCAAGCAAGGCTAATTAATACATTACTAACTGTTGTGGTTTAACCTCAGCCAGCAACTAAGCATCATGCAGGCGCTCACTCACTTTCCCCCCTACCCAGTGGGATGGGGGAAGAGAATCGGGGGGATAAAAAGTAAAACTCGTGGGTTAATGTAAGAACAGTTTAATAGAACAGCAAGGAAGAAAATAATAACAATAATAAAGTAACAACAACAATAATAATAAAAGAATCTGAATATACAAAACAAGTGATGCACAATGCAATTGCTCACCACTTGCCAATCGATGCCCAGTCAGTTCCTGAGCAGCGATCTGCACCCGCCCACGCCAATTACTGCCAGTCTATGGGGTAGTATGACATCCCATGGTATGGAATATCCCTTTGGCCACTTTGGGTCCTGGCTGTGTTCCCTCCCAACTTCTTGTGCCCCTCCAGCTTTTTGCTGGCCGGGCATGAGAAGCTGAAAAATCCTTGACTTTGTAAAACACTACTTAGCAACAACTGAAAACATCAGTGTGTTATCAACATTCTTCTCATCCTAAACCCAAAACATAGCACTATACCAGCTACTAGGAGGAAAATTAACTCTATCTGAGCCGAAATCAGGGGACTAACCAATAGTAGATGAGATGGTGACTACTAACCCATGAATGTAAATTTAGGCAGGTTTTTACTAATCATGTAACAGGATAAATACATTGCATTTCTTTGGAATGGTATGCTAGCTTTGTGGAACTATCTCCTAGCACTCATCTTTGCACAAACATGAAATAAATAAATATCTTGTCTCTGTGTGTAAGATTGGCTTATTGCATACCAGGCACCGAACCCCACTTGTGGGACAACACTGTTGTGATGAGTTTCTTTGTAGAAGTAATCAGCATGATTTCTTTCCTGAACAATTTACATTGCAATTTCTAATTACTTACTTTGCCACATGACCGGCATGCCTCTTTCATTTCTAAAGCCTATTATCACTGTGGAAATTCACAAACACTGTGTGTTATAAACAAAGCCTAGTGCCCATGCCAGCTACTGAGAAGGGGTGGGGGAAAAAATCATTGGAGGACAGTTACTTTTTCTGTAGCTAAATTCTAATTAAACCCCAAATTCTTTGCTAACGTTGTTACTGCGATGCCACTGAGCTCACTGCAGCCCTAACTTAGCAAAGCCCCCCAACATTGCACTGGTTGCCATAAAGCAAACCATACCAAACAGGGTTTTTATATGTAAACATGGAGATTCATTTGAATAGGTAGTTTGTTGTACTCATGTTTCTGTGCTTCAATTCTTCAGAACACATGGTTTTAAGTATCTATCTTAAAAAAACAAAACAAAACAAAACAAAACGACAACAAAAAACCCCTATCTCTAGGGGTGCTTCCTGTCTTTTAACATTGATAAACTCAGCTGGCGTGAATATAACCTAAAAATATGTAACAACTATTACTATTATTATAGTCAAATTTCCACAAATAGACAAAAATAACAAGAAAAGTAATTTTAGAGTTAAACTGACTCCCTATTAGAGCTAAGAAACTTATAGTATTGTTCTGTTCCAATATGCACTCTCAGTTCAGAGCAAACATGAAGAAGAAACTGAAGTGGAGCTTAAGTACATTCATCTACAGAGGACAGACAAACTTCAGCAGGTAAGTTTGCTAGGCATCCAAATGAAACTGCACTGTGACTCTTGGTATATAGACTGGGGAAGGGCCAGTGTGTGAGATGAGTGGCTGGAGGACTGCGCACAGAACTCAACCATAAGGAGAGCATCATCAGGACATTCCTGTCCGAAGCGCGATCTCTGGAGCACTCCCGGAGTGGCTTTGCTATCTGACAACCTTAAACCTTCACACACACTTTCCTCCTAAATGACAGTAAAACTAATAACAGTAGGATTATGTTGGTGCTTCTTTTCCAGATCAGAAAGTTGACTATAATAGTTCAGAGACAAAACCCAAAGACCACTGGTAACATAGTACCATGCCTCTCTGCAAAACTCAATTCAAAAGATGATCAGGGTTACTATGGTGGAAACGATTAATGCTGAAATTTCATTCTTCTACAATTTTTTCACCACACAGAATACTTATTTGCAAGAAACATTAATCTATACCCAGGAGTAAGATCAACCACCATTTAGATATGCTAAAAGAGCACATTGGAAATAAACCCATTTTCTCATGAAATAAAACCATGACAGATTTTTTAAAGAGACTGGTTTGAACCAAGAAACTGAAAATCCGATTAGCTCATGAAGCATTTTTTGCAGCCTCAAGTGCTACTAAATTTATTGACAATCGCAGCACATTGACCCAGACAACTTCGAGAACACAGATTCACACTGTTTTCTTCTATTTTGATTACTAAAATAAAATTGCTGCCATTTTGGCACAGAAGAGAAACTTGGCAAAATTTAATCACTAAATTTTATGTATCAGCTAAAGCTGATTAACCATACTACTCAAATTTAAAATAACAGTTTTTTAAGCAGTGTTTTTTGAGATAACTTACTTGCATTTGAACCTGATCACACTAAATCAAGCGTTACCAAGCACAATCTGTGAATAAGATCAGTGTTATATTTATCACAGTGTAGAACAAGGCTTCATACACCCAGAAACTAATTGATCTCCTAAGCCACCTTTAGGTTAGATGTCTGTTTTAAAATTTCTGGATTTCAGCAACCTATGCTAAGTCCAAAGCATAATACTGGTTTGTTTGCTTTTCTTCATTTTAGTCACTGTTAAGACTCTGAAACAGCTTTATGCTTGAACAAAAAGTAACAGAGGGCAGTGAATAACAACTGACTTTAAATAAGTTTTTGTACCCTTTGACTCTTTTCTTAAACTTCCAGCATCTCAGTTTATGCTTACTTATACACAGGAAGTCAGGGATATGGAGAAAAATTTCGAACTATCCCACAGCTGACTGTAAGAAGCACTACACAATCATTACTATCTCCTACTGTGTCTAATGTTTTCACAAGTTTTTTTGTTTGGTTGTTTACTTTGTTTGGAAGCAGAGGAATACAGTTTGCTAGTTGGTCACAGAGCATGCACAATACCTAAACACAAAGAACCTTTACATACACACAGTTCAGTCTGTGGCCCAAAGCAATTATTTAGACTTAAGTATGTAGCATGGCTACTGCTCTATTACCTTTACTATACAAGGGCAACTTCTCCTTAATGTCCTTTCATGATTATTGCAACTGATCTGGAAGGAAAGCCAGTATATGCTGAGCAGGGTAACAGAGTTCATCTGCTGCCTTATGATTCTGCGTGTATGCAAACAGACCTCCACTTTAATATCACAGGCTAAACACTCCTTGTTTCTTTTAAACAGAGTTAAAAGCAAAGACTGCAAGAAAGCTCTGGTTTTGTATCCAGATTATACCTCTCCAGAATCAAAACAGAGGCTTTGTTTCACTGGAAAATTTTTTCAACTCACATTATCAGGCAAATAAAAACATTTTATTTTCAAACTTACTTTTCATTGTCAAAGATGTTGCTTTTATTGTCATTTTGATGAAGAGTGATCTTGGTATTTCCACTTGATGACAGAATGGGTTACCTAACTTGAAATTTCTGTCAGCTATGCATGGAAAAATAGAAAAGCCATACATTTGAAGATCAGGTAAAACTCCTCACTGGGCATACAGAGGTGTCATAAAAAGAGGTCTGTCATCAATAATTTGTTTTCAACTTCCTATTCGTATTTCTCCTTAAAATGAGCTCTTCGATTACTTCCTTTTGGAAACTTCCCGTTTCCATCACAATATATTCTACAAGTTGGCACATACTGAAATTTCATTTTCATTCAGTCATATTCAAATATTAGGAGCAGTGCACCAGTACTGTCACCACTCTTCTCAGGTTCCCACTCTGCACAACAGAGCATTACAGTACTGTACGAGCTGTCACTGCAGCAGAGGTCTCCTTTTTTGTAGACAGCTCAAAAAAACTCTTTTCAGTTCTTTGTCCTGCAGAAGGTTAGTATTTAGCTGTAATTACTACAGCTAACTGCTTCCATTTCTGCAGGTTGTTTTAAACAGCAGAATGTTCCAAAGCTATCTGCAGCAGCAAACTGCAAGCTGATAAGAAAACACCAGGAAAACACGCGATTAGGTGCCAGCCACATGCCACACACAGCTGCTGAGCTCAGCTAGGATTTGTGTCACTTGGTCTGTAGTATCACCAAGCATGCAAAGACCTTCTCATCAGAGCTGGAATAGAAATAGAGAATTGCAAACAAACCCAGCATTCTTTAAAGAGGGGTTTAAAAAGATAGAAATGTTATATAAAAGAGGACTTCATCTCTAAGACAGAAGGTCTCCAAGGTTATGAACTTGGTTATTTTTATTGCAATAATCAAACTACGCAATACTTAAAAAGGGCAGTTGGCAGTCACAAGAGCTAGTGAGTGATACTCTGAGTTAGAAACTGGATTTTTCACCCCCAGGATGCAGAAACAAAATATTATTCATGAAGCCACATGAACACATTGTCACAGTGGTGTTGGCTATGAAAACAAACAGAAAATAAGATAGGAAGATAAACAAAAATCACCAAGTTAAAGAATTTTATTAGAATTTTGGTTTTAAAATATAATCTAAAGATAACATTGCATAGCCTTTGGGTGTGTTGTTGGGTTTTGTTCTTAGATCATTTTTGGAAAACTCAACGTTGTTTTACTATTCCCACTTTAAAAGAGCCAGATTGGGCATTTCTTGCTTCAGCATTGGCTCTTAACTCAGCATCTCTCAAAACTGCTTCAGAAGGGCTCTCTGCATGATCTGGAGAAAAAAAGCACATCACTGTTCAATTAAAAAATGTAAAATCTCCACCTTTGTGAGGCCTTGTCCTGCCTCACAGAGGCTTCATTCCTAGGGATCAAAAACGTGAGTTTTCTAATTGGTTCAAGCACTTCTACATAGCAAAGCATAAAAGCAGGCACAGAGCAGACTTCTTCCAGAACAAGGAAGGTTTCTGAGCCTTAAAGATCTCCTGAGGAGCTCACAAGGTCACCAACCTCCCTGCATCCCTACGACGTTCTTCCTTTGGCAGAATAGACTCTGGACAAAGTCCCAGGGTTTTGTGAGTGCAGGTTTTCCTCCCTCAGGAAAACAAAGAGCAGAAATGATGAGAATGAACACACTGGAGACCAACTCACTGAAAAAGCAGTTCCTTTACTTTCTGAAGACAGAGGTTTCTCATCTACCCCCATTCCCAGTCCTCCAAGAGCCACCACCTTCAGGGCAACACAACTTTGCCTAGATTTCAAACTTCAGTGTCTCTGTTTAAGGTGCAAAGCTCCAGAACTAGAGCTGTAAGAAACACTGGCCAAGGAGCTTGTCCCTGAAACTCCACGATCAGCAGCAGAATTTTCTGCAAGCTCTACATACCCCACATATCTAATCACTCCCATAAAAAAAACAAAAAAACAACTTTAACACTTTTTAAAAAAACAACACCACTTTACACAAAAGCCTGACAGTAGCAAATAGGTTAGTCTAGAAAAGAAAATGTCTTACATAGAAGAAATTATTATCCAGAATGTTTTATATGAATTTAAAAAAATACAGTATTGAGAAAACTTGTCAAAAGAAGGTAACAGAGAACTCAGCAGAGGTGTCTGCAAGGTTCAAGAGCCCTGTGTTAGTTAACACACTATTTTCACTTTCTCTCAAGAAAGAAAGAGAAGAAATAAGTATACTGCTAACAATAATCAAACAGTGGCATAACCAAAGCAATACCTGTCTATCTTATTTCTACTACTACAGAAAGAAAAACAATGCACAGTTTATTGAAAAGTATTTTTTTCCATACATTTGTTGTATCTGGTATTTTAGCATCTTTTGGGTATCAGTATAACTCCTGTTGTCAACATGTTATTGATACCTAAGCACACTTCAACAAAAAAGCTGTTCTTACAGATCCCCACACCCTAACTACACAATATTCTGTATGTGCCATAAGCATACTAAGCTCTGCATTTGTGTGCCAAAAAAATTATACGGGGTTTTGAAGCAAGAACAGTGTGGGCTATGAGGGAAAAAAAACCCAAACCCCAAAAAAACCAAAACCACCCAAGCCCAAACCAGAAATATAAATAAAATGAATACCGAACAACTCGGGCAGTATTTTAGAAGTCTGCTCTTCCTCGTCCCTCTCTTCGAGAGTTCTTGTGTCACGTAAACTACCAGTTGTGTAATGTGTAAAACATGCAGTCTTACACAGCATTGAAAAAGACAGTTCCTAACATGCTAAAATAATTTTAAAAGCCAATTCACCACACACAGCTAGCTCTGCAGTGCTCAAGCCTGCCGTTGACAGGATCACATCTGAAGCCCTGGAAGTCAGCAGCTCGCGTTCCTTCAGCCCACAAAATTCCCAGAAGAGGAGGGGCGGCGGGGGGGTGGGGAGAACTGCAAAAGGAGTCTCCATCAGCCGCAGCAGAGGCAGCAGGAAAGCAAAGCCAGAAACGACAGCTAACTTACTTGGCGGGCGCGTGCGTTCGGCTCCCAGCACGAACGTCAGGACAGGGCTGTTTTTCGGACCAGCCTGCGGTTTCGGTTCCCGGGAGGTGCCGGCCCAGCCCTCGGCGAGCCAGCGTGCCGAGCGGCGGCTCCCCGCCCAGCAGGCACGGCCGGGGTCCCTCCTCCGGCCCAGCCCGCCGCTGCCCGCGCCCAGGGCGGGAACCGAACCGCCGCCTCCGGGCCCTCCGCACCGCCCGCCTTACAGCCGGCGCGAGGCGAGGCTGAGGAAGGCCGCCTCCCGCGTCTGAGGGCGCTGCTGGAGGTGGCTGGAGCGGGTTCTTCCCCACCGCCTCCACCTACCACCACCCCTGCACCAGACGGGGCTGCCACCGAGCTCGACGGCAAAACCAGGGACGAAATGCCGGCCAGGATGGCGCAATTCGGGAACGGAGCCACGGTTAGCTTCCAGAAAGCGATATTCGTTCTTCCGCCTTCTGACTTCGTAGCACTGGCGCTGAGGGAAGGAACCGACTCGGCTCCCCTCCGCTGACTGCTATTTTTAGTAGAAGTTTATGGGACACCCCCTTCCTGAATTCGGACTGATGATCCAAATTCCCCCCAGTACACAAATGTTACTAATCAAAAGAAACTGAGACAGTTGGACCAGTTAACGCCACTGAAACCTGCCTTATTACGACTACTTTTAAGCATAGCAAACCCAAATCGTACTAGTTTCCAAGTTAAAAGGTGCTTCGGGAAATACCAATAGTGACCTGCCCTTGGATATTATTTTTTTTCTACAGAAGCAAATTCTCAATACCTGTAGTATGGGACAGGAGTTTTGTAGGGTTGGGGTTTTTTTTAAGAAGAAGCCCCGCCACCACTAACAAACCCTTCGACCATTGTTTCGTAACAGCCTCTGTGCTGCCATTTATCTCAAGGGAATAAGAAGCAAAAGTCAGCCCTAGAAGAGAAGTAGAAAGGGAAAAACACCCTAAGATATGACACAGACTGATGAGGAAAATACACAATTTTTTCAGTGAAGTACAGAATTTTCTTTTTGTGAAATGACTGTATTATTTTGACTACTGCATATACCTTTACACCTTGCAACTTTTGCAGTGGTCTCTGTTATCAGAGGCTTCTTTTACAGCCCCACTTTTCAAACATAAAGATGACCTTGGGTGATGGACGCCACATCCCGCAAGGCTACACAAAGCCAGCTATTCCAAGCAGGAGGCAGCTTCTGTACTCCTGCAGCTTCCAGTTTTTAATGTTGTGGTCTATTTTTAGTGTGCCTCTGCTACCAAGAAAACCAGCACTGCTCTCCACACTGACACAGTTCTCGTGATCTTCACGGGCAGGTCTACAATGCTGGCAACAGCTCTGAGAGCAACTTGCTGGAACAGCCCCGTGACTTGCCACGGTCTTGCTGCAAAACAGCTATAAATTGGGGATCTGTGTGCCATGACACACATCTACTCTAAGGAAAACTTGAAAAGGAAGTTCTCAGATATAGCCCTTTAAAATGTTTTCCTGAACAACCTCAAAATTCAGAGAAAGCCTTTCCAACCTTCACAATATGAGTGGTAACACAGGAATAAATTCACACATTTCAATAGACGTTCCCAACCAGTACTGTGACTTCAGATGCCTTCTACTCAAAAATACCTTCCTTCACAATAAGGTGTCTGTGCAAAGCTCACAAAATAAAAAAAAATTTAGTGACAGTTAAGTAAAGTACGTAGCAGAACACACAAACACCCCGTCTCCCCCCTGCAAATATACTAACAGTAGGAAACACTTCTGAAAATCATCTAGATAAACTTGTGATATAATTTCCAGTCTGCTGCAGAAATAGTAGGGACTTCACTCAAAGATATTTAGTAATGACTTTTTTTTTCTTGTTTTCCTGTTTATTGCACAAGAAAGCAGACTGAACCCCCCTTTAAAACTGTATTCATTTGGATGCTAGTTGAAAGTAAGCAACCTTAAATTTCTTAAATCATTAAGATCAAGAAGTTTCTTCTGAAAATATTCAAGATCAGTCAAGTCTGAAACAAATATAATTCTTTCTGAATTTCCACTGTTGTTGATTTCTTCCAGCACTGCTTCAGTAAGTTGTCCATTAAAGGAATATGGGCAAAGATTCTCACTTCACTAAGCTATAGCAGCCAGTAACAAAAAGAAAATAATTATTCATTAAGAACCCGTTAAGAGCAATGCCAAAAATCTGCTATATAAAAAGCAGCAAAACTTCATTTGATATCAAATAGAATTACCATAAGAACACAAAGATACAAGAAAGATAGCTGGATCCAGCTGTGTTCAAATATTAGTATCTTCTATTAGTAGCTATGATTGAACACTGAGCTAGAAATTGGCTTTCCCGTTGACTATGGAACTGGGAAAAACAATTTAAAAGGCTGTAAAAGAACTCACAGCAGCACTGGTAGAGTACCTTCTGCAGAGGAAGGAGGTTAGTTCAGTTTTTCCTCTTCACTGCTGCGTGCTAATAATGGTAGCCATGACCTGGTTTGTGCACCTTCGCAGTTCATTTATACATGGCAAAGACTGCTCATGAGCAACCAGTAAATATTCCTGATGATCATAATCTTACTTCAATCTAACTTTCACTCCACTTATCTGACTGGGTACTACTACAAGCCACGTGCTTACTGAAAACACCCTGGTACAAAGTAACAGTCAAACAGGACTTCACATCAAAAAGAAAAGAAAGGCTTGTGATACACAGAAGTCAGAACATCTGTTTCAGTTAACTATCTTTAAATTATTCATTTACATTTGCATCATAATGAAACTGGGCACATCAGGATTGCCAATTAAACTTCCTAGGTGCCCTTAACACAGAGAGCACAAAAGCCATATAGGTATAAAAAAGAGGAGACAAGATTCCTTATACCACATGGACACATATGTAGCTGAATAAAATCCCTGTAAGTCGACACTGAGCAGAAGCTGTGAGTAAATACTGGTTGCAATGCCAGGAACTTAAGAGTGAAACAATAAAGAGCACAGGGATAAAATTAAGACACAAAGAGAATGGCAGTTCAGATACACAGTGCAACAAAACCCAAAGCCAGACAGGTAAGTGCTTGCTCTTAGGAGTAGTCCACATTACAGGATACCATCACAGGAAAATTAAGCTACCTACATATTAGACAGGCATTAAGCAATGACAAACATTCATCACACAAGTTCTGTATCTTAAACTCAGAAATACAGGCGACCCAAGCAGACCACTAGTCATAAGTTATTATTACATACTAACTGAAGGAAAAATTACTTAGGCCATAGTATAGAGGCAGCAAAAACCCCTTTTGCTATTCAATTTAGATCAAGTAATTTCACCACAGGGTAAAAGTAGGTTAAAAATAATGAACAGCTCTATCTAGAGCAACTTAACTGCCCCACCACACCTGCCTCTTCAAAGAGGTTAGAAATTTATCTGGGATAAGGTACATTAATGAAAAATATTATTGACCCACAAAGTGATTAAGGAATTTTGCATGCAGAACACATTAAAGCTACATCAGGGAAAAAAATAAAGGAAGAAACAGCAGTCCCAAAATTGTCTAAAAACTGGTGGAATACCTTTGATTGCATTTTAAGATCTGATCTATTTTTGCAGAAAAAGACAGAAGGCTGCCTTGCCTTTTCAAGAAATACTTCCTTTCCTGTAAAATTCCTGTAAAAAAAAAAACCTGCAAAATTTTTCTTTTGAATAGGTATTTTTAGAGACAGAAGGAAGGGCAGAAAAGAATACAGCTAGCCAAATGGCTTAAAAAAATATGGGTGGCACAAACTACAAGAACAGAGCACTAAATCTCTGAATTCTGTTCTACTTTAAATAATGCCACAGGATCACAGGAGATTGTTAAAATTAAAATATATAATTAAGAGAAGGTTTAGCCTAACTGAAGAAAGGTAGTTATAGCTAAGTGGGAACTAAAAAGGTTAAGAGTCAGTATTAGACAGCATGAGGTAAGTGTTTTCATAGTACATATCTTTACTAGTAAATATTTTGGAATGTCACAGAAGGCGGAGAAGCACCAAGTACTGAATTAAAACACATAGCCTAAGTTGCTATAACCTAATATAAAGCAATTTCTGTCAGTTGCATTACCTCACTTTTTTTTCATGACACTCCCTTCCAGTTCTTACGCTTAACAGCATCACTGGAAATTGTACCTTGCACACTTAATTTAAAAGACAGGCTTATAATAGAAAGAATACATACAGAAAAAAAGGCTTACAGATGCACTGGTTAGCAAATTAGATCTGAGCTTCCATGGGACTATGCAGCTAGTGACTGATATGCAGAAAAATTATACGCAAGACAGTCCCACCCTGTACAGCTGTCATGGGAACTACGTATAGACAACTACATCCAGCTTAACTAGCAGGAGAAAGGCCCTGGCAACTGCAAGGAATAGAAAGGAAAGCAACAAAAAACGTTGGGCTGTCTTCAGTGACAAAAACATTGAAAGAAAGGAGCAACAAGATTTATATCCTTGTGTCCTCCTTCGTTGAGTAGAAAGGAAAAATAATTACTTAGGTAGCCTAGAGACATCTTTAGGAGTATTATTTTACAAAAGCATTGATTAAGAAAATAAAAAATCCCATTCAAAAGCAGGAACACTTCCTGCCAGTAGGATCTTTCAAACGATCTCCAGATAGAGAACACTGTTGCAGGTTCAGCTGACTCCTTGCCTGACTTAAGTTTAAGGCTGACTACCCGCCTCACATCCCG
This sequence comes from Elanus axillaris, assembly GCA_026212715.1. Classification (NCBI taxonomy): domain Eukaryota; kingdom Metazoa; phylum Chordata; class Aves; order Accipitriformes; family Accipitridae; genus Elanus; species Elanus axillaris. The sequence continues at coordinate 1,484,232 of JANZLQ010000079.1, forward strand.
GGAGTGAACTGGCAAGCTGGAAAGCCCCTGGCTCACATACAAGAGAGTGAAGGTGTCTTGAAAAATATTTTGAAAAGTGGTTTGGGAATCCAGATGTGCAAGATAACCGAAGTACAGAACAAGACACCAGAGTTAAAACAAAGGCATCTCATCTCTCTCGTCTATACTACTGACTAGCAGCCAACCAGTTCACTCTATAAATAGCACCATCAGGATGGGCCTGATTTGAGTTGTCCCTGAATTGCAGCTGGACTACATGCTAGGTGAGTCTCCCCTTGGGCAGGACACCTCTCAAGGTTTGAAATTCCTTACCTGTGACTAAGAGAAAAGGACTGTCGTGGTTTCAGCCCAGCCGGTAACAAAGGACCACGCAGCCATTCGCTCACTCCGCCCGCCCCGCTCCGGTGGGATGGGGAGGAGAACCAGAAAGGGAAAAAAAAAAGAAAGAAACCCGAAACCCCAAGGGTTGAGATAAGGACAATTTACTGGGGCAACACAAAAAGAGAAGTTAGAACAATAATGATACAAATAAGAGAATACACAAAACGAGTGATGCACAGTGCAACCACTCACCACCCGGAACGCGGAACCCGGCGCTCCGCCACTTCCCCACAGAAAGCCCAGAGCCCACCCCCCAGCCTGCTCCCTATATATATATATACTGGGCATGGTGTCACATGGTATGGAATAGCTCCTTGGCTAGAGATCCCCTACCCACACAGATCCTTGGTAAGTGACTGATAGCATGCTGAATTAATACTATGAAACACTGCTATCTATGCAGCTACTCAGTATTATTATAAACATTGTATGGATAATTCCATTAGACATAAACTGTTGACCAAGTCTGAGATTTAAGATTGGTTCTAGCCACAGCTAGGGCCCATAAGGAATTTAGAAATCAAGGGGGTCCACTCTGAACGCCATGACTTAACAGAAGGGTCCTCCATACTCTTTGCACCTCCAGTCTCTATGAATCCTTCTAACTCAATTCTCCTTTGTAAGTTTCTTCCATGCAGTAATTAATAAGGTGAACCTTGCCATCAATCTTACTAAACCACATCAAACCACTGTTTTACTTTGTTAAATTCCATCAAACTTACTGAACCTCTGTCAAATTATTATTTTACCTCAATAAAACATATCGGTGCTTCTCTCTTTTGAGTGACATGCATTACACTCATTCATAACAAATTGCACCTATATGATTACCAACTACAGCCATCAGAAAGTGTATTTTCAACACCCTCTTTCAATACTTTGCAAGACCTTAGCACGCTTAATGTGATCCCCACTTCTCTTCATGGAGTATCAACTGCACTCCAATACGCAAGTCATCTTTATAATGCCTCTTACACTCACTTCCTGAAGGACTGAAGTGCTCCAGGGGCTATGAAATCGAAGACACTTATTGGTGCTTGGACCTCATCAGGTCCCACCAAGTAAACAGAATCCAAACATACAAACAATACCTAAGGTTCAAAAAAGAACCATAGACCCATAAGTCAAATGAAGTTTGTCACTGATCTAAACGGGACCATGATGTTTAAAAATAACAAGGAGACTAACAAGAACACATGAAATGGGAGAATGTTACCAAGTCTATTTCCTCAAGAAGTCAATGCTGGCATTCTGCTGACTTATGTTCCTCTTTCATTTCAATTCACTACAATTTCTAGCAAGACATGAAGAGAATCATAGTGTTGCGGAATGCTGGCAAAACCTTTTTCTATCCCATTGGAGGGGATGAAGTCATACCATATCCTTCTCACTTTTAAAGAAGACCATTTCCTTAAGTATGCATTACCTTAACAGCAGAAGGTGCTCCACTTGTCTGTGTTTTGGGGGCTTGGCTGACATTAGCACTTGCTGGTTTCTTCTACAAAATAAAAGAAAGACATAATAAACATCAGAAATGTTGATGAAGAAAATGAAAACACAAGTAAACTGTAAACCTCCCCCCAAAAAACAGTATAGAAAAAAAGGTACAGTAAAAAAATGTCCATTAGAACATTTTATGCAAAGCAAGTAATCAAAAAATAATTCTCCTATGTAACTTTAATTCACATAGAATCATTTCTGACGGTTTTGCCCAGCCCACAATAGGCTGAGTTCTCTAGTACTGTTTTATAGACAACATATAAATCTGTGCTATTTCCTGTGGCAGAGTGACTCCGTTTAATTTAAAGCAACAGTAACCATATGAAAATGGTTCATCTTCAATGAAAAGTTTCAATGAAAATAAGATGGGAAAGCTATTGCTGTACAGACATAACTTGAATGATAACACTGAAGGTTAACATTATACCTCAGGCAGGGAAGTAAAGATACAAAGGTAAGGGCAAAACGATGGCTTTTCTAGTTAATAGATACGCTCTTGCAACTGAAACAAAACCATTATGCCCCCTTTGAACCTCTGGTTTTCAACCAATGCAATGCCATTACTATCAAGTACCAATAAACACTGCTGCAAAAAAATCAGTGATTGCTGAAATCACATCTAATGAAGACTGGGAAAATAAGCTGTTAGTAATGAACACAGCAAAAAGCATCAGATTTTTGGAGGCAGCAGATGGGTAAGACGTATTCATTTTCTCTGGTAAGTGGAAGATGAAGATTCACAATGTAACTAAAGCGTTCACACTTTAATTACTCTCTACAAGCAGGGAAGTCTGCAGAATGAAGAGAGTTTCAGTCAGCAAACTTGCATGCAAAGTCAGAAGCACCAGTTTGCAATTGATGAGACACTAGGTACTGTAACAGACTGGGAGACTCAGAGATCTCTGTCATTAAGATAACTCCACCTCCTGTTTTCTTTCTGATTTAGCTCCAAAACCAGGAAAGCACTTGGAATAAACAAAGCTGCACATTCAACAACCTCCAGTCACAGCCTGGGACAGTGGGCCACCTTCTGCAGCCATTTACTTAAGATTAACATCACAAAAATGCGACTCAGTTGCGCAGACTGGCACAAACTGGGATATTTACATCAAGGATTTCACACTGAGTATTGGCCACAATGGAAGCAACGACATCCAAAGTAAGATTTCACAGTGTGTTGCAAAACCCAAGTGTAATGGCTATTTTTCCTGTTAAAGGGATGTTAGGAGTACAGCTGCCTCTGTGAGATGCTCCAGCCCAGGGACCCTCCTGCACCGCGGCTGAAGCCCAGTGCTGCCCACTACAGACCAGTACCACCCAGTACCAATCTGCCCAGCCGCTGGAGCCCAGCCCAGCACCTGGGGACCTGGCGTCTGTGCCCAGGCTGAGGGATGTGGTTGCAAGTTTAACCAGCAGCAAAGCTGAGCACACATCACACACACACGGGACACTGACACTGCCGGCTACGCCGCTGTCAGCTGCACCCCTACTCAGGACCCACCACAACACACACCAGCACCCACAGCCACGTCCCCTCCTCTGGGCCTGGCAGAGGCAGAAGGTGAATAGTGCAAGCACATAAAGGAGAACAGGCACAGTCGTGTGTGTCCTCTTGCCACCCTGGTGATGTACTTGAGAAGTGATGTACTTAAGGAGTGATGTACTTAAGGAGACCACAAAGGTCTTGTGAAATAAGATACCCTTTGTACACACAAGGCCTGCCTTGCTAATGACTGGGCCCCTGAAGGAGAACTAAAAGACTGGTAAGAAGAGAACATCCTACCCCAGGAGTCGGAGAAGAGTTGAATAATTGCTAATAGGCCCCAAGTCAGCAAAAACATCTTTGATAACTGGCAGCAAGGGGAGATTGAGACCACTGACTCAAAAGACACACGCGCGCGCGCGCACGCACACACACACGCACACACACTAGCTTTGTGGATTACCACCTAGACCCTGGTTTTGGGCAAAAATGAATTGCAATAAAATACCTCCGCTCTGTGTGTCATTGGCGTTTCGCACACCAGGTAAACGACCCCACTTGTGGGACAACACTGGCATCCCTGCCCAGACCTTGGACCTTCTACTCACCCACTGGCCCGGCTTCACGTTTGCTGGTGGATACACACGCACATCCCACGCACGCCTGGTCTTGAAGACACTGGCCCTCCCAGCAGCTGGCACCAGGCTCTGGGCTGTGACACCTGCGCATCACCCCATCAGCTGGCACTGTCCCACTGACCCCCTCCAATACCCTGGACCCTCGGGTTTCCAGCCTCACCAGTTGCAAAGTCCTGGTTTGCTGTAGTTACTCAAGAGCCCATCCCCTAATGCAACTGACCAGGTTTGTTTCTGGCCTTCCTTTCTTTGCCTTCCTTGACACTAATTGCTCAGGTTTTATGTCTCTGCCCATCTGCCTCCCTCCCTTTCCTTATTCTCCCAGCTGAGAAGATAAACATCCTCACACTCCACATGTCCAACTAGTGCCACTGACCTGGTTTGTTCTTAGCATAGCCTCCCTCATCATATGTCGGTCAGGTTTGTCTTGGTATTTTTTTCTTATGGCTCCTTTGGGCAGATACCCCTAAAGGACCACTCTCCTTCCACACACCCTTCAACCCCCTTTATAATGAACATTTTAAATTCCCTCAAGAAAGCAGCAGACTTCCAGCCCTAAGTGGCAATGGTCCTGAAGGCAGGTGACAGAGGTGTGTTGCATTACAATTTCGTAGTGAGAGTACAAAGATGCAGAACACATTGGGTTTTATCTCTGATGTAGTACATTAAAGACTCAGTAATAAGCATTATGCACAAATGCTTCAACTTTTAAATAAGTTATTAAGTTGCTGAAGGAATACAAAATTTTAAGTGCTACCCTTCCATTTTCAAAAAGAAAAGAAGAAAAAAATTGTCAAAAAAGAGCAGACCTCTGAAGAGCAATCAGTATTCTGGGTATGCCTTCAGTACCACAGCTATCAATTTCCACCTTAGACTCAGCCTTTAGTTCAGGACCTCATGGTTCATGATGTTCAGGACTTGCCTTTGGTACCTCAGACTATGTCTAACGTAACTATGATGCTCTGAAAATCCACAAATAAAGTACTGCTTTGCAGAAGGAGTTCTTATGAGACCTGCCAACTTATTAAAAAAACTTCAGGCACAAATCTAGCCTTTATTTCCCCCAGTCTGAACTAGAAAAAAAAACCTAAAAGGGTGAAATAAATCCTTGTTCTGTACATGAGCTTATGTTAATCAATTGAACAGTATAAAGAAAAAATTGTTAATGCAAACGTTTCTCTGTTTCATGGTAAGTGGAACAGCAATAAAGATACAGGTAGGAGAGAGAGAGAGAGAAGAGAAAGAAGCAAATAAATTCTTCTCTGGAGTAGAGAGATACTACCTGTAGATAAGCTACATGTAAAGTTAAGCCACCACATCAGATCAGTATTCTTTACTGAATACTGACCACGATAGGCTAAGTAGAGTAATACATTTTAGTTTCCAGGGTCATCTTCCAACACTAACTTCTTTGGTATCTACCCCCTAATACATTTGTAAAAGCAGAAAAATTGGCCACATCATGCTTGCTTCATCCTTCTTTTACGCTTATTAAAATAATGATGTTATGTGCTTCCCAGCATCCTCCCCACAATGCTCCCTCCAGGCAAACTAGCTCTGGCACCCTTTATCAACAAATCCATCAGATCTGTTCCCATCCTCTTCCCCTACAAGAAGTGGAAGAGTACTTTTCCCTGTGACAGTCTCAGACACAATCAGCTGAAGAATCACCTTGCAGCAGTAAATAACGCAAGCATGAATCAATTCAAAACAGAGTAGGGGGTTTTCAGAGCAGAAACACACACAATGACAACGTTTGGTTTGCAATGATCTTACAAATTACACACATGGTTATAGACTAAAGCATACTGTGCCCCCAAGCGCAGCCCTCTGAAGGGGCAATACTGAACATGGCGTTCAAGAACAGGACAGCAAGACCATGCAACCCATTAAAACACAAGACCTGCCTTGGTGAGTCCAGCCAAAATTTCAAATACCCCACTCCCCTGTCTCTAGCAGTAGCCCACCGCAGACATAAAGATATAAAACAGCAGAGTGATATAGAAATACATCAGTTGCATGTTGATACTTCTTCTAAATACTCTCACGGATTCAAACAATTTGTGGCCCAGGGACTTCTTAATTCCAGTGTGTTATAAACTGTCCTGGGTTTCTCTTCAGTGATTTCATCCCATCTTCCCTTGAAGGTATTTATATATTAGCATCCAAAAGGTTCTAGAGCACTAATGTCTTGATGGCATACGAAGTCTGAAGTGATGTGAAACTGGTGGAGGGGCACACATAAGCTGAAGATGTCAAGATGACCAGTAAAGGAAAACCACACCAGCTGTCTCTCACATGCTAGCACTTTACATACAAATTGCTAAAAGCCTTGGAACATCAGTAGGGAAGGAGAAAAAAGGAAATTTGCTATTTCATACAGTTTGCAGTGGCCTGGTGCAATATGTTGACTCAGGATCATGATGTCAAAACACAGGGAGAAAACAAAGGGACAGATACTGGAAAACAGCAGCACATCACTCACTTTTACTGGGTGGGAGGTGCACCCCAGCTACAAACATACACAACACCTTCAAGGGCATGAGCAACCAACAACAACAATCAATTATTTTCTCTTAACAGCTACCATACACATATCCACAAGGAATGAAAATGTTTAATTGAAGTTGATTTAGATTCTCAAAAACTGTCTGATTCTCCTCAGAATGTGAATTCAACAATTGTAAGGTTCTGAAAACGAAGACATAAGGAGTTAAAGTAGATCCCTGTGACCTGAATCTTTTGTCCTTGAGCAGTGCCCAATACAGCCATAACACATGGACACTTTCACTGTCCATTACACTGATAGAGAACTGCCTGTATCTTCTTTTGATTACATATTCTAACACATCTGCAGTTTCCAACTCTGTCCCTCCAGCAAACCTGCTATTTCCACAAGACACCATGTACAGATACACATTCAGTTGCTCATCATTAGATTGACGGGTTATGTGTATCTCAACCTAAAGCTGACCATTCCTGTAGCAAGTAGCTCCCCCAAGTCTGTCTAGACCTGTAGCTTGAGTAACACTGCTGAAATGAGGTAAACTGGATTTCAATGTCATAAAAGGGTTTGGGTTGGAAAGGACCTTTAAAGATCACCTAGTTCCAACCCCTCTGCCATGGGCAGGGGCACGTTCTACTAGACCAGGTTGCTCAAAGCCCCATCCAACCTGGCCTTGAACTCTTCCAGGGACGGGGCATCCATAACCTCTCTGTGCAACCTGTTCCAGTGCCTCACTACCCTCACAGTAAAGAAGTTCTTCCTTAGATTAATCTAAATCTACCCTCTTTCAGTTTAAAGCCATTACCCATTGTCATACCACTACATGCCCTCTCTCCAGCTTTCTTGTAGGCTACCTTTAAGTACTGGCAGGCTGTTGACTCCCCAGAGCCCTCTCTTCTCTCCTCCAGGATGAAAACCCCAACTCTCTCAGCCCATCTTCATAGGAGAGGTGCTCCAGCCCCCTGATCATCTTCACGGCTCTCTCTGGACTTGTTTCAATAGGTCCATGTCCTTCTTCTGTTGGGGGTCCCAGAGCTGAACGCAGTACTCCAGGTGGGGTCTCACAAGAGCAGAGTAGAGGGGTTTTTGCAATGTACTGTGAAGTCTTCCTTGGGTTAGAAGTCCCAATACTGACCCCTGAGGAACGCCACTCGTCACTGGTCTCCACTCAGACATTGAGTGGTTGACCGCAACTCTTTGAGTGCTATCATCCAGCCAATTCCTTATCCACCAAGTGGTCCATCCATCAAATCCATGTCTCTTCAATTTAGAGACAAGAATGTCGTGTGGGACAGTGTCAAAATGCTTTGCACAAGTCCAGGTAGATGATAGTTGCTCTCTCCTTTCCTTTGATAATGTATATAAAGTAATGAAGTGAAGGAGATCAATCTTTCCAAGAGGAACATGGCCCTGAAAAGCAGAACATCACTGTCTTGTCCTTACCAAACCATTCCATGATATTTTTCTCCTGTGCTAGATGTAATGGCACTGAATATTAGTGTAATCAATGTGCTTCCAAGTAACCACCATAGGCTACTATGAAGGATCAGGGTTAAAGTAAAATGGATATATAGCCTTAAGGCCACATCTTAGTTCTTGTTTTCAGAAACTGAATAGGCTAAATTTATTATTCTAGAAGGAAGAGTTGAAACCTTAGTGCTGTGGTAAGCTTTGTATTTCTGGCCACTGAGCATAAGAGGTGAGTGTGCACCTTGGGAAGAGCAGCAGGGAAGGACTGTGTGCATCCTTTACTTTCTATGCTGGACAGCCATCAAGCAGAATGGAGGTTGCTGGAAACAGCTGCTTAATTCACCTGCTGCCTGTCTCTTCCAGCCAGTCAGCAGGCTCTAGCTGTGTGACTTCATTGTCAGCCACTCCAGTGTAGTACAACACAATGGATTTTAGAAGCTTCATTTTAAAGTGAGGAGTAGACACAAGCCACAACTGCCAGCTATGCTACTGACACCATGCAGGAAGGGAAGATTGCTCCGTGATTCAGAGGGAAAGGCTCACTACCTTCAGTGAGTTCATGGCTTCCCTTCTGAGCTTTGAGGATGCTGTTTATCACACAGCTGCATGCACCAGCCTGGTACCTGGTGACCTGGTTTCTTTTCTCTCCTACTAAGCAGTTGGATGACCTTAAGTAAGGCAAGTCCAGCTCTGTGCTTCAGCACCTCCCCTTCCCCACATTTTATCTATGTCACTCAGGTAATGCGTCTAGTCTCCTTTATAAAATGCTCTAAGATCTAAGGATGAAAGTACTGTGTGATAGTTAAGCCGTAAGTCACTGCAAACTTAAAAAGTAAGTACTTCCTGAAGAAATAATCTTAGGAAGTAATGTCTGTTGGTACATGATAGATAAAGTGCACATACACACTGCTATGATTATATGTAATTCCAAAACTATACTGTTATTAAAAAGATCATCTTCACGCTGGTAACTCCTACTCTTGTAAAGCATTATTTTATTTTATTGTATTATGATGCTAGAAATGGAATAATCTTGTGGAGCCATTTAATCTTCTCAGCACCTCTGTGCACATGCTTGTCTTACCAAGCAGGTTTCTGTTTACAGTAAACCTGCTGTGTTTTTTTTCAATCTACTTTTATGTCTCCAAGAAGGAAAGAATTAAGAAGCCTATTCTACACCTTAACAGTACTCATTGTGAGTTCTCCTTGATGTTGTGGCTAATTAGTATCTCCTTTTCAAATCTGTGTCAGGCCTTTGGTACCTGTACTTTTCAAAACTTTACTCTTCTTCTCTCACTCCTTCAGGACTGTATACCCAAAGAACCTCAGAGACAGAGTCTTCTATTGTTATTTTTAGCTAAATGAACATATGGGCTTTTCCAATTTTCTCTTCAATATGAATATGACCTCTTCAAAGACCTTCATATTTCCTTGTCATTTTTATAATGCATTACCAAACCTTTTCTAGTAGGGAGGTGAACAAACTCAGTATTCTAGACAAGATTGTCCACAGCTAACTACAGATAGATTATAAATTTCAGGTTCAAAAACTGAAGACTACAGGAATCACCTCTGACTTTTAAACAAAAATAGAGCATCGCAGACTCTTGGGAAAGCTGTACAAAGATTTTCAGTTGCTACCTCAACTGCTTAAAAAATCAGAGCATTTTGGAGGTAGATGTGAACCATGGTGGAGCTAGTGCTGTTCAATGGGAGACACGTTTTGACCTACTTTCACTTTTAAGCATTGTAAAGTCAATGGAACAAGTCTTTACAAAGAAATTCGCAAGAGGAAACACACACACAATACTCTAAGGACTCAAAAAGCAAAGGTAACTTAATAACAGCCTTCTTTTGCTAGCTAGAAACAGATCTCAGTGAGCTGTCAGAAACAGTAACTCCACAACCCATATCACAGGCTTCAACTCCCACACTTCCCACAAAGAAGTCGGCACTTCTATATTAAGAGCAACAACTTGCAAAGAATCTGGCATTAAACTAAGAATGTATAAAACAACAATGCTATTTAAGAAAAAAATAAACTGTCTACAGGGAAAAGGAGGAACATGTTCCCAGGCTAGACAGGCCTTCCTTGGTATTTGGACAGGAAAGTAAGGTAATTGCTTTAATTACCTACTTCAGAAGACAGTAATAAAAGCACTCACTGGCCTAGATTTGCAGTGCAGTTAAACACACCACAGCTTAGACAAAGTTATTTTCCAAAGAGCTTCTGATATGAACAAAGTATCAGGCAGACCTACTTCTGGCTTCCCCACACCACTGATTGACATTTGAAGCCAACAAGTAGACAACTATTAACAGACATTTCCAGGAGTTTCTTCTTTTCTGAATTTGCTGTCAGCCTTCCTTGGGGAAGCACTGCTCCTGCTTGCAATAGCAGAGGCTGCTGGGGAACTAATGACCAGTACTGGCACCTCCTCTTTGTGATACCAGCTTGACGCATCGTTGCACACAAGGACCTAGCCCCAAGTGGCTAACGGGGTGTATTGGGTCTGGCTGAGATTATGTTAATTCTCCCCATAGCAGCCCCCATAGTGCTGTGTTCTGCACTGGTAGCTA
>JANZLQ010000079.1:1501247-1533672 GCA_026212715.1 Elanus axillaris
GGGGGCCTGTCGCGGCGAGGAGCTGCCCCAGCGCCGCAGCCGTCTCGTAATGCGGCCGGTCCCTCCCCTTCCTGCTGGGGCCGGGCCGGGCCCGGGGCCGGAGCCATGGGGCCTGGGGGGCGGGAAGCGGGCGGCAGCCGGCTGCTGCGAGTCAGGCCCGGGCGGGTACGGGGCGTGAGGCGGCGGCCCCCGGCTCCCCTCGGCCTGCGAGTGGTGGTGGCAGGGCGACGCTCGCCCGCAACAAGAGTGGCTTTACTTAAAAGTTGAAGAAGGGAAACGCACGGACGGTTCTCTTTTCCTCATGAAAGGCTTTCCCTTAGAAAAGCCTTGGGTATGGCCAGCCCACCCTCAGCTGGAGGTTGGTGCCCGGGACAGCTCCCGCCCAGTCGTGGCTTCCCCTGAGAGGGAGCTGGGCCGCAGGTGCTCCGGCACCCTGGCTTCTCCGCCAGCCTCAGCCATCACCTTGGCCTGAACCGGCCTGAAAGGCAAGGGACACCTTCCTGCCATGCAAATGGCCTCGGTTTTGAAGTCGGTCACGTATCCTGTGGGTTAGTGTGATGTTAGTGCTCACATCTGGAGGTTTTACCATAGCTGGGGTTATGAAATGGGAAAGCTTTCGAGGTCTGATGGGTTTTTGAGAGTGAGTCCTGAATGTCCTGGCCCATGTGAGTCTTTACACAAAGGAGCTGCCCAAGAGGTACTGGCGGCTCTTCCAAAACACTGCAGAAACAGGTAATGGTCAGTCAAAGCTGAAGGTAGATTAAGCATGACCAAACCACACTGATAAGCAGCTGGAACACCCTCCATGAGCAGGAATGGTACAATCCCAGGCCCGCTTTGGCTAAGTCTCCTGTTCGTGTGGATGTGTAGCTGGAATGAAAAATTCATCATTTACCAAGAGTGGCTCTCCGAGGCCACCCCAGTAAACAGACAAATTGAAGGGGTGCAGCAAATATTCTTGAAGCCTTATGGCACAAGCTATGTGATTAATAACATGAAGTCAGCCTGCAGTGAAAGGGGTTCAAAATCCAATAGTTGCCTAGGTGCGTGTAGGTGCACACACACTCAAACACAGAGGTTGTGTGCAGGAATTGGCATGGGTCACCCACTTTGTCTCCCCCAGGTCTTGTTTGTGCACAGCTTAAGTAAAAAGGTGTTCGGGGTGTTCTGTGCTAGGGGATCCCAGGTTTAGGCTGGCTGGGCAGAACAGCCATTGGATGAGTTGTACTGCTCTGAAGAGGTAACAGCAGCAGCAGTTACTGGACAAGGGCACATGTGAGGACACCATGTCTATCAGCAGGAGGAAGCAAAAGCATCCCAGTCTTTAGGGAGTGCTCTCCACCTAAGTGGCTACTCCCTGCTTCCTCCAAGAAAGAAGCAGTAGGACTAAATCACGTAGTGGGAAGTCTGTAAACCCAATTTTAGTGCTTCTGCCCTCTCCGGTCAGACAGAAAGAAGGAGATGAGTGGGTAAGGGTGAACCCCTCGAGGCCTTGGGGAACGGCTTCAACATCCAGAGAGGAAGGACGGTTCAGATGTGTCATCTGCCTAAAGCCATCCCTGCTCTTCCTTTCTGATGAGCTCCATGCAGGTTTATGGCTGGCCTTTGAAGTGTTTCAGCCAGCGATGTGTGCAGGTTTTGCTTTCCCCTCAACGGGTCACCTGCCTAAAATTTTAAGTACCAAGCCTTTATCTGAGCTCTGCATCACATTTGGCCATGGAAATGTAAAGCAGTTACACAGGACCATCTAATAAGTATGAGCATCTATGTAAAGTGCTCCAATGGAGATGAAGGCAAGGGCCCCTTTTAATGCATGGATCTCACACTAGGCTTTTGTGTGCTGTTTTATCTAGGGTTACTCTGACAGGTCTAACAGATTGTACTGCATTCCTCGGCCCCAGGCAACGGACCCTCCCTGCTGACACAGTGCTTCAGGAAGCCTTCAGTGAGCTTCACCACTCTTATTGCTACGTGCCTGATGACTAACAACTGGAGCTGACAGTAATTGAGACTGTGGAGTTGCACAGTAATGAGGCAGTAGTACATGAAATCCTTGGTGATGTCGGTCTGTGTCATGCTGGGCATTGAGGGTTCTGCTGATCCAGAAGCATATCATCAATTCTAAGCTCTCCTAGTAAGAAGTTGGGTATACAGATGAGATTTGTAGCTGCAGGAAGGAGACCTGCCCAGACACTTAACTCCAGCTCCCACAGCTACTGTGTGCATCTGTTTTGGAAACCAACTGGGCTCCAGCCTTGCAAGGAAATCTCTCTTTGGGGCGAAGGCATTGGCACTGTTGTTTCTATTAGAAGGTTTCTCTAGTCTGCCACTGCTTTAAGAAACCATTGTTTATTGGCAATTTCTGCATAAATATACTCCTAACTAGTTTAGATTACTTTGATGTGTGAAGGATGTAGACAGCACACATTTACCACAGAATGGAAAAGCAGGTACTTCTTCCTCTTAACAGAAGTGATCTCAGCTGATGGGTGTCTGAGTCAGCTCTTGAACTACCTCAGGCCTGAACACCACTCCAACAGTTTGCTTGTTTGGGTAAAGATTTGGGTATTTGAGTGGAGGAGTTGCTACTAATTATCCAAATCAGTCTGACACTTATTATCTGTAACCAGGAAAAAATAAGTTTTTCTTGCAGCTTTCTGTACCATAGGTGTGTAATTTCAAAGCCACTTTGTAGTTTCTGTTGCATTTTCTGCTTATTCCTTCACAGCATCTGCAAGCAAACAAACCCACTAATGCCTGCTGAGATTTTTATGTGGCATTGGTAGTGGAATTCTGTGCAGGGCTGATCATGAACAGATGCAGGAGGTGATGGATAGTCCAGACATAGCTTTGTTCAATGTATATGGGCTGGAACAACAGCAGGTGTTCTTTACTGTGATAATGTGTAATGTAAACAAGTATTTAAAAAACATTTTGTATGCTTTTAATAGTCATTTAGAGATACATTTCATGGATATGTTTACATGTAATTCAAGGTATTGAAAGTCTAGAATGGGAATTCAGACTCACAGACTCATTCTTCCCTACTATACACTGTCTCCAAAGGGCACCAGGTGATGTCAAATGCCTCTGAATAAAAAGGTACTCAAAATTCTGGCAGGATCGGATGAAATTTTTGCCAAGCATACATATTTTATTAGTATAACTTGCATAATAGTACTACTGCAAGCTTATGAGTCATTTACCAAATTTACAAAATAAAGCACAAAGTCTCTTGTGCAATTGGATTTTTATCTAGGGTAGTTTTAAAAGAGTCTAAAAGTAAGTATGAAACCCACTCAAACAAGTTGTTTGTTTAATCTCTTTCCTCCTCCTCTTCTACGGGTCTACTAAGAAACTTGTCACAAGTTTTCATTCTGTTCTCTTCCTCCCCAAACCAAAACCATCAGGTTTTACTTTTTTTTTTTTACTTTTTTTTTTTAAATTTGATGCATGCAGTCCCACCCTGTTTTAACACACCAACAATAACATGGACAGACAAGTACATTTCATTTCTTCTACTGTTCTTGTTCACAAAGTGTTCAGTAAATGGAAATTGGAATTTTCAGTTATGGAAATCCTATTTGTTGATAAGAGGAAATAGTTTGATAGCATCCTTGCTCTATAAAGCAATAATTCAAATCCTTACTATTGAAAAGAAAGGTTTCTTTCTGTTTATACAGATACATATATTGGTACATGTTATAAACATGTTCTCTTTTTATCATATAAATGGTATGTCCTCTGCTTGTTTAGTGTGGTTTAAAGATTTCCTGCTGAACTCCATCCCACTGCTGAATGGAAATTTCCTTTCCACAGACAGAAGTCCCAAACTTTGACGCCAACCAGGAGAAAATTAGCTTTGATTCTAAAGTCTGCTTCAGGTTTTGTTATTTTGCAAATCCCTAAATAATGAGCCGAGCTTTAATTAAAAAAAAAAAAATTAAAAAAAAAATTAACTTTGAATAGTTACTGGACCTGAACTTGGGTGATAAGTACAAAAAGTTTTATTTATCCAGATGTTCTATTTCGTTACACTGAAATAGAGCAAATCCCAAAGCTTTGGCACAATGTACCCCATACAAACCTCAGTGAAAAAAAAAAATGTTGTAGCTTTTATAGTACAGAACTTTGTTCCACTCCCGTGTGTGTGGTCCTCTTTTTCCTCCACAGCCAGTTTCTACTGGAGAAGCCAAAACCAGTGCTGTCAGTTTTGGGAGTCAGCAGAGATTCGAGGCAGCTAAGGTGAGACCACTGTAACCCCAGAATAGTTCTAGCTGCTGATTTGGAAACAGTTTGGGAATTTTTGTTTCCAGTTCCAGTTTTGTTTCAGTGTAAATTCAGCTTTCAGCAAATCACAGACATTTCTCTGGACCGGATACAGTTACAAAAAGTACAAGGTAAATGACTCCAATGTGAAGGTCCAGAAGGAAGTACAGCATAACCAGCTAGGCAGGCGTTACTGCAATGAATGTCAAACTTTGCAGCTATGTAAGGAGTGGCTAACCTGCAGCTCATTTCTGTCTTCTGGTTTTGTTTGAAAAGAATTTCCCTGAGATGAGGTATATTCTCTCAAGTGTAAGCTAAATTATGAAATTACAGTAAAATGTATGTCCTAGACATTTCTGACTTTTATAAACCTGGAGGAACTCTGCTGAAAGCAAGATTTGTGTATATGAAAATGACAATACCATTTCTCTCAGATTCTCCAACTGTAGGCTTATATTAGACTGTAACTAGAAACTACAGATAAGAACTCTGTAGAGCTCTCTCTGTGAGGTGAGGAAAAAAAACCCTATGTGTTTAGAAGTAAACTTTCAAGTCTTTATACACTAGAAAGTTTCAAAATCGGTAGAAAATCATGACAGTAAAATAAAATATATAGATTTTAAGCATGGTTTACATTTTCAACATGCAGAATTTTTCAAAATGTTTTAATCTATGTCAGTGCTGTATCTTACAAATCATAAAACCCGTGCAAGAGATTAAAAGTTTCATGCACTTGGATATTTTCTTACTTAATCTCCATTCACCACAGAAACAGTGCTTTCCTTGAGAGTAATAGCATTCCCTCCAGTGCAACGCTGCACTTACTCCTAATCATCGAGGTGTGCAATGGTCCCCTCAGAGCAATACTTTCCTTCAGATTAAAGTGATCCTGAGATTCTTGGTATTGATAGAGGTTTCACAGGGGAAGGGTTATGAAAAATAGCTGTGATTTTCTAAAATGCATCCTGTAAAACAAGCTAAAAATTGTTTGTATTGGTTTGCAGAGATGCAGTAAATCATTTATGTGGGTGACTTTTGATGAGTCATCCCAGGGTAATGAAGAAAAGGTTTTACATGACACCATATCTCTGGTTAGATTTTGGTTTATGCTTTCTTCTTCTCACTGGCTTACCCATGCACAGAGACAAAAGCAATTAGGGCTGAAGAAGCCCAAGACAGATCAGACTATAGTTTAGAGCTAACCCAAAGGCAAAGAAAAAAACCCCACCTCAATACTCAATTACTTTATATGTGGTATGTATATACATTGATACATACATACATGCATGTATGTCTGTCTCGCAGCTATTTTGTACAAGTATATGATGTAATGTACTGTATTACTAACCAGTATTCCCATGATTCCCAGGTAAAATAAAAGACTAGTGACTAAAGATTAAACAATAATAACTTAAAGCAAAACAGCACTGAAGGATGTAATTAACTTACAAGAACAAAATATTAAGAATTTTGATAGAAACTTTCGAGAATCTCTAGGGCCAGGAAAGGGAGAAAAGCACCTCCTCCACCTGCCTCCACTCAACTTTCCTAAGGGGTAGTGACAGCATAAGCCTGTAGTTGGATATCACTTGCAGCTACTAGTGACACAAACAGCACACAGTGTCCATGACTCTTAATACCACAGAAGTTGCTCATTTTTGTGGCTGTTCCTTGGGGCCCTATAGGAGCATCCTGCTGGGAGCATACTGGACACAACTGCTTGCTAGAAAACACAAAATGCTCTTTGCCATCCCTGCTAAATATCTCCTTTGCTCCCTGCTAGGGTTTGAAAACTCTTCCCCAATGCTGTGTTGGCTAGACAGTGATGGTTCTTCTCATACACTTTCAGCAGCTGCCTATGAAACAAGATGTCAATAATTACAAGAGTATTTTCATAGTATTTCTCTCTGCACTTGTGACAGGTTATGAAGTAACCTCTGGCAAACAAGAAATTCCTGTTGAGAAGAAGGAAATTATAGTGCTGGCCTCTGGCACATGTGCCGTTCCTACAGGGATGCAGCCCCTGTGACGGCAGGGGTTGAGGGCCCCAGGCTTTTGTTTGCATTTCTGGGGGAGGCTGTTGCCTTTGCTGCTGGTAAACTGAGGCTCAGGAGGACTGCGGTATGTCCGGGGTCACACAGGTTGCTTGTAGCAGGTAATGGCATTGACCCTGAGTTTTGTTTATGCACAACACTTTCAGTCACACCACATTTCTGATCTGATTATCAAGCTTAAAAAGGGGACTATATCAACCATGAAGGAAAGTTACTACATAGCTTGTCCCCACCAGTGTGCTGGCTGTAAGAAACCTAAGTATGGTTTTCAACTAAGCATGCACTCATGTGTAATGGCATAATTATGTCTGCAAGATGTATTTGTATGCAGACGCACACATTTCTGCAATCATACACACATTTTAAATATATACACACACAAATAATTTATTAATTACACTCTAGAGTTAGAAAAAAACATTGCCAAATACTTTGCCAATCAGAGTTGCATGATATGGCTAGAAACAGGGATAAGAACTGACAATACGTTCCTTAGGAGACCACTGCATTGCTGAATAATTGTGGATTGGCCTGATCAGGGTTGGTGGATGTTGTGCATTTAGCAGCCTCGCTAGCGTCTGGTTCATCCTGTACCTAACTTAGCTGACTAGTGCCTCATCTGAAAGTGAGATTAAGATGTTAAAAGCTGCATTAATGTTAATAACCACATCTTCAAAAAATAGCTCTACTTACAGTGTGACATCCCTGAATCCATTATAGCCATCTAATGCTTTGCCATTACTTCCCTGCTAGATGTTTTCTCAGTTGCATGGTTCAAGCTCTTCTTCATCACTGGCAACTGTGTGCTTTCTACAGGACTGAGTCTCACAGGTCTCCTCGTAGATTAATACTATAATCTGTGCACTTTAAGAGGCATAACTTCCAGTCAAAACAACAGAAAGGAAGTCAAAGTAAGTACAGGCTGGAACAGAAATGTTTTATGGAAAATTGCAACAATGCTTTGCAGGAAATGCTTTCCTGTTTCAGAAATGTGAGAAAATAAGAAACTGGGATTGGTCTGAAGGGAAACATGGGTAACACAGAAAATATTTTACAGCCATATGCTGTTTTGAAGGCAGTATACATTTTTTGTAATTAAAAAGAAAGCAAATTGGACTAACATTGAGCAGAACCAGATATAAGTGAGCAACTGGAAGTAGGACCACAGCACTCAGTGCAGCTTGGCTTGACATTCAGTTCAAAGCAAGTAAAAAAAAAAAACACCTCTCACCTTTTCCTTGTTTCACTGTGGGCTAAACAGATAGCTCCCAGCTTGGTAACCAATTACAGCTGTTTTGTAGCTGCAAAGTAGCACAACCATATAAACGATTGATTCACCTGAGTGGCCAAGCAGCAGTAACAGAGAGAGCCTCTGTGGTGCATTGCTCAGGGACAACCCTGCTTGCAATAGCTCCCTTTCCTGGTCATGCTCCTCTCAAAACAGACAAGGCATTTGTTAATGGCACCAAAGTGGGGCTAACTTCCTCTCAGCACACACCGCTCTCTCTGGGGTTTAGTTCTCCTTTATATTTTAACCTGTGCATTAGTTTCATGTTTCTCCCAAGATGTGCATTGGAGTAGCCCTGCATTGCAGCAAGACCAGTTTCCATGCACGTCCAGGACCAGATGTCAGTGCAGGAGTGAGTGCAGGGGACTTGGTTTGCAGTGAAACTGCTTGGTAGAGCAATGCAGTGCAATCTCAGTCCCGCTGATGTGCAATTCATTATGAGAAGTAACAGAGTCCTGAGCGCATCACAAAACGCCAAATCTGTCATTTGTACCTGGAGGACTGTGATGCTCCCCCAAGGCAGGCTGGTCGAGCCAGCCAGCCCTGCCAGCCAAGGCAATTCCCTGCTCTCCCCAGACAGTAACCATCCAAATGCTGTGCAGGTGTCTGGGTGCCCCTTGCTGCACAGCACAGGCTGCCCAGGGCCTCACAGGTATGGGCGGCAGAAACTCCATTTACAAATGCACAAGGACTGTAACAAATGGGGGTGGGTGGCAAAAGCACGGCAGCTCTGCAGGAACTTAGATTTTGCATACATCAGCCCCAAGCATTGCAAAATGCAAAGTATCTCAAGTCTCCAAGGGGCAGCAAAGCAGTAGCATTCGAGGGAAAGTTCTCTGCCTGAGGAAATGCGTTTGTTGCATAGCAACTTGCTATGGATGACACTGCCCGGGACAGCCGCACCATGCCCAGGCTTGTCCTGCCCAAACCAGCCTGACTGCTCCAGCTTGTGGATGCTGTGAGTGTGCTCTGCCAACTCCCCAGCACCAGAAGCGTACCTCTGCCCCGTTCCCGAAACCCAAGGTGCCCAGGTTAGCTCCTGATGCCAAGGACAAGAGTCAGGGAAGTCTCCTGGCAAGAGACAGGCGCTGGACCATGAGCACCCATGTTGGGAGGTGGATCATGCCCTTGCCCCATGCCTGCTGCTCCCCTCATGCCTCTGCTGTGACTCACCGCCAGTGCCAGATGACAAATCTGTCCTGCTCTGCTCTTGAAGGGCCCCAGTCCAGCAGCACAGCAGATTCAGGGTGGAGTAAAAAGCCAAAGAATTAATGTGTAATTGTTAAATGTGGCAAAAATAATGGCCTCGAGTGAGAAAATAAACACTCCCTGCCATAAGACCCTGAAAACTCAGATGAGGTATTTGCAAACAGTGTATGAGCACAAGTGCCTGCCTCCTACACCGGGCACTGGGGAAATTAGAATCCTCCTCCACTGCTTAGAATCTGGCATAACTGGAGGAAATGTGGTCACTTGTGCTTGCCAGAGACCTGCTTCAAACCTCACTGCAAATAATGGCTTCCCACTGCTCCAAGTGAGTTTTAGATGAAGGCCAAAAAACATTATTTCTGCAACATTAAAGTATGCAAACAGTACTTTACATGAGCTAGGTCCAGATAACTGCATGTATGAAAATCCCCTTCCCTTCTTGTAGTGAGAAAATTGGGGAAAAAGTGTATAAACCAGGACACCAAAGTCCATTATCCTTTTACACAAAACTCCAGAAAGCTCTGCCAGTATTGCATACTGCTGTCAGAAGATACTGGATCCTTACTAACAGATCGATTAAACTCACACCAGCTATCAGCAGGTTGCTAGCATGCTGATATTTGTGGTGAGCAAACAGTTAAGTGTCAGCATGCCTGTATCTGTGCCCTGATGCCAGCTCAGACATTTCCTCCACATCCTCTGCCTCTGCAGCCAAAACACATGGTTTGCAGCTAAAGTCAGGGCACATGCTACACATGCCAAAGAGAGATAATACCCCATCCCTGGGGAACCAGGACACATCGGAGAAAGGAAACTAAATACAGCCTATAAAGCTGGAAATGCAAAAGGGACTCCCAAAGCACAGGAGGGCTTGGAGAAATCATGACAGTGGTCTGACATGAGGGGTCAGAATTGCCTTTTGCTCAGCCTAGCCCTGCTCTTTCAGGGTGATGGCATGCCTTTGGGGAGAACTTTGCACCCTGTTTCCAGGAGTTGGTGGATGGCTGCCACTTGATTTTCTTCCCTCTGACTGCAATCCTGCTGTTTTCCTCTGCTCCTCTCTGTGCTCTGGTGTGTTTACTGTCGGCAGGGTTGCAGACCAGATCTTTAAGAGATGCAGAAAGCGTGACTCATCCCCGGTGGTGCAGAGACTATCGCAGTGGTGAGTTGTTAACCCAAAACCTTCAATTCCATACCCTGACTCTGCAGATGAGCTGCGTCCCTCTGCACAGACCTGTTGATGTGACTGCACTTGCACTCCTTGTTTTTCTTGCTCGTTTTCCAGAAACCTTGTATGGAAAGGTTTGCAAGGGTCATTCTGGGTTGGCTCTGAATTTCTGAGTGTAGAGCAACAGCTTGTTTGGGGCAAGTCGGACACTGCTGCGCCTGCACAGTTGGGGCTGCACCAACTCCTGTCCCCTCCACCTCCCTGCCATGTATACCAGGGCTCTGTCAACCACCCACAATGCCATCAGCTACACCACATACCCAGGAAATCCCCACCTAAGGTACCGGGTTTTATACCCCTGCTTTTCACATTTGCAGCTGTCTGTTAAGACCCTTCTAGATTTTGCCAAATAAATTTCACCTCAGTGCTTTTCACCTCTTTTTGGACTGCTGGATGCTTAGAAATGTTCTACTGACAGTGCAGGTTCTTTCAAGGTGACACATACTGAGGTTAGTGTTTGCTGTACACAGG
Organism: Elanus axillaris; assembly: GCA_026212715.1. Taxonomy (NCBI): domain Eukaryota; kingdom Metazoa; phylum Chordata; class Aves; order Accipitriformes; family Accipitridae; genus Elanus; species Elanus axillaris. The sequence goes on from JANZLQ010000079.1 coordinate 1,511,767, forward strand.
CTTGCTGCTTCTCATCCCTTAAGTCCTTTGGAAGTGGTCAGTGAAGTACCCTGGTTTCAACCACTCCCACTGGGAATCAAAACAGCATCAATGAAGCAACATTTATTAATTTGGCTAAATAATATTATTCAACTTTTTTCTTATACTCTGAGGGCATCTGGGAGTCTCAGGCACCCCCCTGCACTAAGAAATATCCAAGCATGTGGCAGAAAGACAGAATCAGAGGAGTTTAAGCTGTAAGACCTAGACAGCCCTTTCTACTTCTTAAAATGGCTCCAAACATCTGTTGCATGGTGGTACTAGATTCTCCTTGTCCCATGGCCCCAGCTTGCATCTCCTTCTCTCTAGGATGCCCCACTAGAACAGCAGACTTTGATTTTTTTCTGCCTCTTCTGTCGGGAACTCCCTTGACCCCTTTGGGCTCTGACTCATTTCCTTGTATAGCTCATCTCATCCTGTCTGCTGCCAGAGCTCATAGCTTGCTCTTCCCCTCTGCAGCAGCAACACTTGTTACAAAAACAAGTGAAGCTATCACGTTGTCCAAAATCTTGCCTTTTTTTCCACAGCATGCAGAGATCCTTGTCTGTAGGCACCTCGGTGAGGCTTCGTATACAGTATGATTTGTAAGGAAAGGTGGGGAAAAAAATCCAGTTATCTCCATATAGAGCCATTTTATATTCCTGTTGTGCAAACGTGCAGAGAGGTGCCAGCAATAATAACTCAAAAAGTCAAGTCACCTCAAACTTCAGTTGTCAAAATCTTAGTATAAAAGAAGATCTGAAGTGGTGACTGGAGGCAGAAATCACTGGGTTGGCAGTGCCACCTGCTGCAGTCCTTGCAGTGGGAGGCATGCTTCCCGAAAGCGAGCTGGCAGGGAAATTGAGGTGCATGCATTCCTGCTCTGTGTGTGAGACCCTTCCCTCATACACGCACAGTACAGCTGACATCCAGACTGTATATTTTTCAAGATGTGTGATCCTTTCTTTGCCAGAGAAACCAATCCTTTCTGGGATTGAAAACAAGAATGTTTTAGGTATCCTCCTGCCTTTCTCAGATTATTTTTCACCTGTCACTCAGATGCAGTTTGTGTCGTTATTTGTATCAACTTTAGGACAGAATGCAATGAAACCTCAGTGGTGGGAATCTGAAAATAAAGCAATCTCCATTTAGCATAACTAAACTCTGGGATTTAGCTTCTTACCACTATAGGGGAAAATAAGGATTTGTAGGGTAGGTTTCTTCCAGTTCTTCATCTATTTGAATAGCCCACTGGTGATATGCCACCGAGTTTTTGTGCTTCTGTGAAAAGTTATTACACCTTGCCACACCCAAAGAGACGCACTCATGGATACTGTGGCTGGAATTGAAGGACTGCGGTCATGTTGGGCCTAACACATGATGCACAGGATGGTGAAAGAGTACAGAAATGGAAATCAGGCTGCAAAGTCAGTGTCCAGGTGGACATCGGGTTTTGTGGAGATACCCACATTTGGAAACTACTTATCCTATGGATGAGCTGTCCTTATCGCTGAGAAACAGCAAGCTGCTGTTGACTCTATCAGATGCATTCCATTTTTTCAGAGCCTTCAGTTCAGTTTTAACAGCTAAAACATGGCACTATAGTAACTATGGTTCACTGCTTTAAATAAAAACAGCAGAGGTGTGGTCAGATGTGAGACTGAAGCAGTGTGAGCTGCTGTAGTGTGCTTCAGTGTGTGTGTATTTGCATAATTTTGTGCTGCCTGGGAAAACTAAATCTGTCCAATTGGAACACAAGGCACCTCACTTCTGTAGGAATCATCCAAATAAATCAATCACACTTGCAGGGTGCCTTTGAGGTAAACAAACTGAGTAACATCTGACCAGAAGCAGAGGAGTGGTTCTCAAGGTTGAAAACTCCTTGGAGGGGATGTTTGTGCTAGTGTGTTTATCTGCAGGGTTCCAACTTCAAGGCTGATTGCAATTAAAATCTGATGCACAGAGAGAGGCAGTTCTTCCAGTATACATGAGAAGACGCAGCTAAAATGCCACTACTGCAGAGCCTATTTCATTTTTCTTAATGCATTTACTACTAATTATAAACAGGACTTGAACTGGCAGAAGAGAGATTAGGTCATGTTGGCAGAGTCTGCTAGTTCATTCCTTATTTTCTCTTGAAACACTGAAATGTGTGCCACCTGGTGAGGTCATGGCTTTTGTTTGCTTTTTTTCTTCTTTTTCTTTCTCTTTTTCTTCTTTTTCTTCTTCTTTTTCCTTCTTTTTCTTCTTTTCTTTCCTTTCGGAGGCACAGCAAACAGCTAAAAACTAATCCATGCACAGGAGATTCCTATGTCCATCTCTGTGTGTGCACACATTTCATCCCTGATGAGATGCTTTCAGTTTCTTGCTGATGCGAGCCAAGAAAAAGCATTTTGGCAGAGGTGCACTCTGGAGTGAGGGAAATGCTGAGTGTGTGAGGAGCAGTTTTGGGAAGCGAGGCAGAGCTCTGGCAGTTCTGAGCCAGCCCAAGGAGACTCTTGCTGTGCTTCTGCTCTTACGATGCCCAGAAGATTTAGCAAGCTGATGGGGACAGGCACTGCTCTTTCACTGTCAGGTGCTGGCCAGTGAACAGTCTTTTTGGATTGTCCAAAGGCAATACATTTTAAAGAAGTGCACAGTTCTTTCTTTCTTCGTGTAATAGCATGGGTGGACTTCCATTAAAACCTGTATTTCCTTCACAATGACAGCTAAGACATATCAAAAGGTTGTCCTTGCTTTTGGGAGGAGGATGTCCCCTAATCCAAATAAAAGTGATAACTGGATCACCAGACAGACCTTTTCATACTGACCTGACTGTTCTCAGTTATCATATTAGAAATCTGGCATTATAATCTTGGTTCTCTCTTGATACTTTTTATAGACTAATCAACGCTTCAAACTGTGGTTGAGTGATGGGATCTGCTAATATATGCCCCATGTAATCAAGGAAGATAAGACCCTGTGAAATATAGATTATATCTGATTGTTATTATTACCAGCTGACATTCTGTGTCAGGTTGAGCACCACAGCAGAGTGTGGTCTTTTCTAAAGAATCTGTGCTTGCATCGTATCCTTAAAGGTAAAAGTATTACAAGCCTAAAACTGAAAAAGCTTATTTTCCATCCATTTAAAAATACATACAGATTAGAGACTGCTTTAGATGTGTGAATTCCTAGGCAGTATGGCAATAAGGAATATTTTTTTAGTGCCATGCCTTCTGATGTGATTTGCAGCCTGTTTTGAGCATTTGCCCAAGGTGACCAGCAGCACTGAAAACCCTCTGACGATGTTGTCCTTCCTGGCTGTGTGCCTGGAGGACTTCTGGGGTTACATTCACCAGGGCTGTCTGCAATGCAATAATCAGAGTTTCTCTGTCATTATCAATAGGTAGAGGGAAAATGGGCCATCCCCAGGACCTGCCCCATAGGAAGGGCTTCTGGCGGGAAGTAGTAGTTATGAGCTGTCCTGCAATGAAGGCATGGCCAAAGGATTTCCAGAAGCAAACGAGATGGCTAGCTGAACTGTCAACTAGTGCAAGCCCAAACCAAGGAGTGACACAGAGCATTAGTGTTTTGTTGTGGTGCTTTGTCAAAAGCATCATGCTGCCATGCCTGAACCTTGTCCCACCTGACCATTAGAGGAGTAGTGGCAAGGATTCTCTCTGTGATGTCAATACATATTCACAGTAGAAAAGATTGTGAACAAGAGGAAAAAAATCCTCTTGTCCTAGCTTAGTGTCAGACCTCCCTGGTTTTCCCGTCTTCTGTGTTTCTGGGATCGTTTATGTTTGTTGGTACATAGGGAAACATCTACCCTGGGCTAGTTACTGCATTACCGTAAAAGCCCTGGAGTCAGGAGGTCTGGATGAAAACAAGCCTGGGGAAGCATGGGATGAGAGGCGGGTGTGCACCAGCTCCCATCTCCTCCAGTCTTGGGGAAACAGGCAGCTGGAGATACCCAGTTGTAGCAAACCTCCTGCCCTAGAACTGGGCAGTGCTCTGTATGTACCACTGGGGACCTCTGTGATTTCAGCCACACAACCTTCCTATGGGTAACACATGTCTGTTGGCATTCACCCAGCTGATGTGAGCCTTGCAACCTGCAGAAATAGCGGGCCTGGGTGAGAAATGTGTGATTTGCATTGCTCATCATCCTCCCTTCACATGAGGCAATGTGTCTGTCACCTGCCTGCTCTGCACTCAGCGTTAATTAATTTCCAGTAAAATGAAAATTAAACACACATTACAAAAAATCTCGAGCGTGAAACAAATCTGTGTAGACTTTAATTTGACACATCATAAAGTTTTTCGGGCAAGACCAGGAAGACAGCATCTCATTAATCTAATATGCAAATATAAGCCTGTTAGCAATTCATGCTATCAAATGTGAATAAGACAGTGACAAATCTGAGGTTTATTCCTGGGTGATGTGAACTAATCCATCTCAGTCCTTAAGAAATATTCAGTGAGGCACTGGCTTTGCTGAAGAAAGACTGAGAGGAGTTTTCAGAGAGGAATCTCAGAGTTTACAAAGAGAATATTTGAAGACAGTGCCTCTGCTAGACAGGTCAGAGCATCTTCTTCGTCTCACTCATGAAGGTCCAGTAATGGGGCACGAAGATAAATGGCTGTGCATGTAAGAGGGATCTTTGCTTCCATCCTGAATGGAGGTGGCTGCTCTAGGAGAACCAGGGTCCTGGTTAGGAAAAAAAAAAACAGGAAAAGGGAAAAGAAGGATTGAAAAACTGCAATGGGATTATAGCCTTTTCCATTGCATTTTTCTTCATCAGATGAAGATTTCCTGAAGTTTTAAGTCTTTTTTTATTGCTGATTGATGGCTGGCAGTCTTGAAATCTTTCCCTCAAACAGTTTGAATCCCTACAACTGTAATCTCAGTATCTTCATACTCCTCTGTTTTCTGCTCCTTGCCTGCAACAGAGTGGCAGTGGTCTCCTGTTGTTGTACTCTGTTGGAAGATTGAAATTCCTGCCAGGAGGCCTGGATCAATTCATGCTACTATGCAGGGGGGTCAGGGCTCTGCTGCATCAACCCCATAACAAAAATTTCTCAATGTGAGAGACTGGGGTGCCTGGGGAAGAAACCGAGGCAGGGAGAGGAAGGGTAACCCATGGGGTCCAATGGCAAAACACTGCATGGGTTTCAGTTCAAGTAACCCAGAGTCATTTTACTGACCTTTGCCAGGAGTAGGAGAAGTGGCATTTTCTGCCATTCATTGGCGTCGATGGTGTTTTGCATTCAGTGATGCTCCTGTCCCACACACTGGACATACCCATTCTGTACTGAAAGACTCTGTGTGAATGCCATGAAAGTTTTCATGGCATTAAAAGTATTTAAAAATGCAATATTAAAAAAAAGAATAAAAATAAAGCACAACAACCTCAACATATGCATCACTGAAGATTCAGCAGCATGCAAGGCTTGGGCACCCAGCATAAGGAATGAGCAGGGTCTTCGCTGCCTTGTGACATGGGGGCTGTTTTCCCCTATTTTTAGCACAAATTCTGTTGTTTGCTGTGAGGAAGACACTGTAGGCTCCCTTTGCTGGCATAACCTTTCTACCTTCCTTTTCAACTAAGTTTGAAAGGCTAAGGGATGCATATGAGGAATAGGAAAATGAACTAATCATACTTGGATTAATCATTTTTTCCTAGAGGTCCCTCTGCATGTGGAAATCCATGTTCGACAGCAAAGCTGGGAGCCCTGGAGCCAGCAGTGGCTTTTCAATGGGTCAGAGGTTCTCCTGCCCTTGTCCATCCCGCACAAGGTATCACCACAGCTCTGTCTTGCAGGCAGGGCAGGCTGCAGACTGGCAGCCCTGCCAGAGTTCATCTTTCCCTTTTTTCCACCATAGTGATTTACCTTGTAGCCATGGCAACTTGCTGCCAGGCACAGGCAGGCCCCACAGCTGGCTCTGCCTGCAGCTTCCCACCCACAGCGACCTGGAGCAGCACCCATTCGTGGGCTGCAGCATCCCCTCATGAGCCACAGCATCCCCTCATGAGCCACAGCATCCCCTCATGGGCTGTTCTCACACCCACACCCAGGGTGCAGGGCCAGAGACGCTGGACAAGACTCCCCATTAAATCTGAGCAGGGGAACAGGTCCATTCTCCTGGGAAGGGCTGTTACCAACCTATGGGTTTGCTGCTGTCACAAAGAGCCCTGTGCCGCAGTACATACATTCTCTCTGTCTCAAAAAGTCTCTGTTTCGAAAGATGTATATGCTGGGGTGAAAAGGGGATTTGACCCTGCTCCAGCAGCAAGCTTAAAGCTGTTAAAGGGATGAAGTCATACGGCCTGGGATTTTGCTGCTAGGTTTTTTGCTGTTGTTTGTTATTACAGACGTTTGTTATACCTTGCACTACTCAGGTTGTCCTTTAAGATACCTTCTCGTTATGGCAGCAACCTTCCTTAGTGAAAATTTCTTAATGAAGATTTCATAATGAAAACCTTTACTTAAGATTTCCAATAAGTTTCTTTTTACTCACATGGGCAGCCCAAATACTTTCCTTCCATTGCCTTGAGGAGTCCTCCTCTTGAGGGCCTGAAGAAACAGAGGACATAAGAGAAAAGCAAACCCACACACATCTCTTGATCCCAACAGCACCTTCTTAGGGCTGTGAGGGGAACTGGGGGCAGCTCCCTTGAGGAAGCCTGAGGTGATGGCTGGAAATCACAGGGACATCCTGACCCAAGCCAGTGCAGGAGCAGCCTGGTGCAAGGCATGGCTCTGTCCATGATGTGCATCTCCTGCAGTTCATCTCCCACTACCCAAAAGCACTGCTGTATTCAGGAGCTACAGCTCCAGAAGTCTCTGCATTGCTCCCTGGGGAGCTGTTCTGGCTTTGTGGGAAGAGGCAATGCTGTGTCTGCAGAGCAACGCTTTCCAAAAGCCAGCAAAAAAAACCTGTGCAGGAGCCACAGCTCTGCATTGCTCATAGTCTGCAGTACTGGTATTTCTATGTGCCCAAGTACCCATCCCAGGGTTTTGCACCAAGCTCTATTTCTAATATAATGATATCTCCGGAAAAGGGCAAATCTGCCGATTCATACATGCATTATGACAGTAGAGGTGGGAAGAAGAGACTGGGCTGGCTGAAAAAGAGATGGCACTTTGTAGAACAGATAACAATCTGTAGGGTGATGTTAAATTATTCCAAAGAGAGGAGTCTGTAAGCAGTTTATCAGTGCCAACACACAGAGCAGAAGAGGCTTGTACCTCTGTCATGGCTCAATTTGTGTTTTGTGAAGGTGGACAAATGAATCATAGAATCATAGAATCATTTAGGTGGAAAAGGACCTGTAAGGACATAGAGTCCAATCGTTAATCATCTCTGCCAGGTCCACCACTAAACTGTGTCCCCAAGCACCACATCTACACGTCTTTTAAATACCTCCAGGGATGGTGACTTAATCACTTCCCTGGGCAGCCTGGTCCGGTGCTTGATAACGCTTTTGGTGAAGAAATTTCTACTAATATCCAAACTAACCTCCCCTGGTACAACTTGAGGCCATTTCCTCTCGTCCTATCACCAAGCACCAGACAGAAGAGTCCAGCCCCCACCTCACTGCAACCCCCTTTCACAGAGTTGTAGAGAGCAATAAGGTCCCCCCTCAGCCTCCTCTTCTCCAGACTAAACAGCCCCAGTTCTCTCAGCCGCTCCTCATAAGACTTGCGCTCCAGGCCCCTCACCAGCTTCATCGTTCTTTGGACGCACTCCAGCACCTGAGTGTCTTTCTTGTAGTGAGGAGCCCAAAACTGAACACAGTACTTGAGGTGCAGCCTTACCAGTGCCGAGTGCAGAGGAGCAATCACCTCCCTGCTCCTGCTGGCCACAGAATTTCTGATACAGGCCAGGATGCCGTTGGCCTTCTTGGCCACCTGGGCACACTGCTGGCTCACATTCAGCCGGCTGTCAACCAGCACCCCCAGGTCTTTCTCTTCCAGGCAGCTTTCCAGCCACTCTTCCCAAGCCTGTAGTGTTGTGTGGGGTTGTTGTGATCCAAGTATGGGACCCAGTACTTGTTGAACTTCATACAATTGGCCTTGGCCCATCGATCCATCCTGTCCAGATCCCTCTGCAGAGCCTATCCATTCATATTCAAGCAGATCAACACTCCTGCCCAACTTGGTGTCATATGCAAACTTACTGAAGGTGCATTCAATCCCCTCATCCAGATCATTAATTAAGATATTAAACAGAACTGGCCCCAAAACTGAGCCCACTTGTGACCAGCCACCAACTGGATTTAACTCCATTCACCACCACTCCTTGGGCCCAGCCATCCAGCCAGTTTTTTACCCAGTGTAGAGTATACCTGACCAAGCCATGAGCAGCCAGTTTATCCAGGAGAATGCTGTGAGAAATGGTGTCAAAGGCTTTACTAAAGTCCAGTAGACAACATCCACAGCCTTTCCCTCATCCACTAAGTGGGTTACCTTGTCACAGAAGATCAGATTAGTCAAGCAAGACCTGACTTTCATAAACCTATGCTGACTGGGCCTGATCATCTGGTTGTCCTGTACGTGCTGTGTGATGGCTCTCAGGATGATCTGCTCCATGAGATTCCCTGGCACCAAGGTCAGGCTGACAGGCTTGTAGTTCCCCAGATCCTCCTTCTGGCCCTTCTTGTAGATGGGCTTCACATTTGCTTACCTCCGGTCAACTGGGATCTCCCTGGTCACCTAGGACTGCTGATAAATGATGGTAAGTGGCTTGGTGAGCACTTCTGCCAGCTCTCACGGTACTCTTGGGTGGATCCCATCTGGCCCTATAGACATGGGTGTGTTTAAGTGGTGTAGCAGGTCACTAACCATTTCGTCTTGGATTATGGGGCCTCATTCTGCCCCCCGTCCCTGTCTTCCAGTTCAGGGGGCTGGGTACCCTGAGAACAACTAGTCTTACTATTAAAGACTAAGACAAAGAAGGTGTTAACTACCTCAGCCTTTTCCTTATGCTTTGTCATTATGTTTTCCCCCATGTCCAATAAGGGATGCATATTCTCCTTAGCCCTCCTTTTGTTGCTAATGTGTTTATAGAAATATTTCTTAGTGTCTTTTACGGCAGTAGCCAGGTGAAGTTCTAGTTGGACTTTGGCACTTCTAATTTTCTCCCTGCATAACCTCATGACATCCTTGTTGTCCTCCTGAATTTCCTGCCCCTTCTTCCAAACCTGAAAACCTCTTTTATTTTCCTGAGTTCCAGCCAAAATTCTCTGTTCAGCCAGGCCACTCTTCCCTACCAGTTTGTCTTTCAGCACATGGGGACAGCCTGCTCCTGCACCTTGAAGATTTCCTTCTTGAAGACTGTCCAGCCTTACTGGACTCCTTTGCCCTTCAGGACTGCCTCCCAAGGGACTCTGCCAACCAGGCCCCTACACAGGCCAAAGTCTGCCCTCCAGATGTCTAAGGTGGAAGTTCTGCTGACCCCCCTCCTTACTTCTCCAAGAATCAAAAAGTCTATCATTTCATGATTGCTGTGTCCAAGATGGCCTCCAACCATCACATCATCCACAAGTCCATTTCTGTTCACAAACAACAGGACCAGCCTTCCCTAGCTGGCTCACTCACCAGCTGTGGCAGGAAGTTATCTTCTACAACACTCCAGGAACCTCCTAGACTGTTTCCTCTCCAGTGTACTGTATTTCCAGCAGACATCTGGTAAGTTGAAGTCACCCCTGAGAACAAGGTCTAGCAATTGTGAGAATTCTCCCAGCTGCTTATAGAATAAGCCTTTTCAACTACTTTTTCAACTGCCATATATCCATGGCTGTAGTCACAAGAGCCATGCAGTAGTGTAAAAATATTTTCTAACTATTTCATGCCAGGAAATTAATTCTAATTTCTGCTTAGTGTAAAATAATTTTTTTTTTTTAAAAATTATCAGCAAGCTTGATCCTTGTTATATTTTAGCAGTTATTTACACTCCTAGACTTTCTGTGGCATTACTTCTGTTTAGTGACCATTAAGAGATGTACCTGCTCACTGCTTTACAATAACAAAGGGGAGAAAATCATAATGACATTTCCAGTGTGAATATATTGACTGAATTTCAAAGACTGGTGTTCAAAATTCAGATGAAAGCTGGCATTTTCCCCCAGAGGCTTTTGAGCTTAGTGGGTACAAATGCTATGCCGATCAACATTGGTCCTTAATATAAAAATGGAATTATTGCCTAAACTAAAACCTCACAAATATTTTTTTTAATAGTTTAAAATAAATCAAATGAGATGATTTTTTAGGCATTTTTTTTGGTGAACAAAAGCGAAAACAGCTGCAGTGATGAACAGCTACACACATTGCCCATACTAGATGATACCAACATATCATCGTACCACACAGGCTGTTTCCCCCAGACTGACTGTAGCTCTAGCTATCTTCACAGTTCTTCTCATTCTGCTTGTCGATGCATTGAAACTAAGTCTGCATCTGATTTGCACAAAAAAATTTTGCATGTAATGGTGAAACTGATTCTTCCATTCTAGTTATTTTACACTGGAAGTACCAATGTCATTGCAAGTGAGGCACTTGGACTCCAGTGGACACACGGCAGCTGTATTGGGTCGTGGTTATATGCCAACATTTTCAATGTTTGTCCCCTTCTTGCAATTTATAATATCTAATCTTTAATAGATGCTACAGGCTTTTATTGCAACCATTTGGATGCTTTGAGGACAAAGAAGTGTTGGTATACATACATAAGGACTTTGGAGCTCTTTTCCAGTCTTTGCGTATTGTCCTGCAGAAGACAACAGCCAAATGAGAGCAAGCCAGCCATCAGTAAGGAAGGTCAGATTCCAACATGAAAACTACTTGCCTACGCAGCCGGTGCACATCCCTTTCTAGCTCCTTACAAATGCAATCTAGCAGAGTAACACATGGAGCAAGGGTGACACTCTGTGCTAATCTAGGGGAAGTACAGGGGCTTTTTTTTGGTTTGGCTGTTACCTCCTTGTTTCTCAGGGTCGTTACAAATCCACAGTTGATGAACTTCATTCATTGTGGTTCAGGCCCAGCCAAATGTCATCCTCCCAGTGTCTGTGACTATGCAGGGTCAGCACTTCAGCAGGAACAAGCTAAGTCCCACAAGTGAGAAGGCAATGCGCTGGCCAAAGCACAAGCTCTGTTCATCTAAGCAAGACTGCGTGCTCTCTTAAGGAACATAAAAAGCAATTTTAAAATTTAAGACAAATTTTCCCAAGTAAAATACAGTAAAACAAGTTGCTCCATGATCCTTGAAGTGGACGGTGCCATATTCTCTATAAATTCGTGCCTTCTAGTTGATTCTTTCCTACTGACTTTTACAATAAGGTTGCAGCAGAAGGACCCATCTAGCTAGATATTAAAGGGTGTAGTTTTCAGTTTATGTGGTAGGGGTTTTGGTAGCAGGGGAGGTGGCCACAGGGCCGGCTCCTATGAGAAGCTGCTACAAGCTTCTCCAGCTCCAAGTTGGACCTGCTGCTGGTCCAGGCTGAGCCTATCAGCAATGGTGGTAGTGCCTGTGGGAGAACAGATTTAAGAAGGGGAACCTGCAGTGAGCAGGGGGATCGGAATGTTAGAGGATCCCCTCTGCAGACACCTAAGTCAGTGAGGAAGGAGGGGAGGAGGAGGAGGAGGAGGGGATGCCCCTGCAGCCCGTGGGGAGACATCAGGCTGCCCATGGAGGGGAGCGGGGAAGTGGAGCCCCCCCAAGATGGCCGTGACACTGTGGGAAAGCCCACGATTGAGCAGTCTGTGCCTGAAGGACTGCAGCTCATGGAAAGGACCCAGCTTGGAGTAGTTCATGAAGGACTGCCTCCCGTGGGAGGGACCCCACGCTGGAGCAGGGGAGGGAGTGAGGAGTCCTCCCCTTGAGGAGGAAGGAGTGGCAGAGAAAACGTGTGATGAACTGACCCCAACCCCATTCCCTGTCCCCCTGTGCCACTGGGGGCAGTAGGTAGAGAATTCAGGAGTGAAGCTGTGCCCAGAAGGAGGGAAGGGTGGGGGGAAGGTGTTTTGAGATTTGGTTTTACTTCTCATTATCTTTTTTTTTATTTGGTTGTTAGTATATAAATTGATTTTGATTATTCCCCAAGTGGAGTCTGTCTTTTGCCCGTGACTATAAGTGGTGAGTGATCCCTCCCTGTCCTTGCCTCAACCCGTGAGCCTTTCTTTATATTTTCTCCTCCTCATCCCACTGGGGCTGAGGGGGAGGAGTGAATGAGCAATTTTGTCATGCTTTGTTACCAGCTGGCTTAAACCACAACAGATTTATATGCTGAAGATCCCATGAGATGCGGCTGGAGAGGCTTCAGCCTTTTAGGTACCAAAGCGTCTTTATGAACTTTAAAACAAAATTAGGGGAGAAACCAAACAGAGTGTCTTCTAGTGTTTAACACATCGCAAACTCTGGGAGAAGTTTACCTTTCAACTAATACCAGTTACAATGACAACTGAAAACAGCTAGGCATTATTCCCAGTATTGACAGTCTATATGGCCTTCTACCACTGGGTCTGTTGTTCTTCTTGTACAACTAGAAAAAACCCTCAAAACAGAGTTTCACAGGATTCAAAATTCTTTAGGAAACTAGGCTGAAAACACAAAATAGAATTTGCTTTAGGAAAATAATAGCCCAGGAAACAAGTACAATTAGTAATTATTAGTATCTTGGACAAGATTCAGCTGTTTTCCAGCATTGCTTTTGGTATTGGCTATCTTTTAGGGGAGGCTTAAAGGGGCATTTTCGCCATACATGAACTCCCTGAGTCTTTAAAAACAGCAGGTCATAGAGCATGGCTTCTGCAACCAAAGGTGTTGGATTTACATTTGGAATTTCAGCAGCCCCCTAACCCTGAGAGTTACAGATAATGTATGCCCTCCCCCCCCAAAAAAAAAGGGGCGGCCATGCTACTTCTCAGCATCCTTGCTGAGAAAAAAAGCCCCCAGGCTGCTGCAGCTGGATGATGAGGTAAAGCTGCTCATCTCTCAGAGCAAAACGAGTGTGATCTCTGTCCTGGATGTTGCCTGATTTTTATCATTTGCATAAATACGGAGGTCTTTCTGACAGAAAAAGGGCATCGATATGTGGGAATTCCTCCCCTTGTGTGAACTTAATTTTTGAGAGGTTTTGCTGAAATCAGGATGGGAAATGCTATGTCAGTTCTTATCATGCCTTGCCCTGAAAAGCAAAGGCTTTCCCAAATAATGTGACATTCATACTGACTGTTATAAATAACTGCTGTGTGCCTTTATTCTATATCAGCTTTGCACTTTTAACCATTGAAGGTTTTATTGTGAAACTTCATTGATCATTGGCATCTTACAGAAGCAACCAACTGGTAAGTAAAGGAAATTCACCACTGGGTCTGCAAGTGATTTGCATTTTTCAGCTATTGGGACGGTAGCACAGAATAAATTTTATCCTGAAATCCTTTCTTCAGGGTTCCCCACTGTTAATGGTGCCTTCATCTCTTTCAGCACCAAATATTTTATTGAACAATCTCAATCGATATGATGCTATGTTTCCTTTCCAACTTCTCCTCCACTTTTAATATCTCCCGTTATATATTACTATTTTGAGTGCCTGCTGCCAAACTAAAAATTTTTCTTATCCTGCCCCTGATCTTTGCAACTGCTCCAGACTGTTGTTAGAAATACATCTTAAACTGCTTGTGGTTTTTTATAGAAGATGTTATCCTGGAAGATTGAAGCTATTACCTCCCTGCTGTCATATCTTTGGAAAGATGATCATTTTGCTAAGTAGGAGCAAAAATAATCTGTTCCACTCACCAGCCTTTTTTAATCAGTGGGTACATTCATGGCTTGTTAGCAGAGCACTGGCTGCCTCTCTGCACGCTGTCAGCTCGCCACAGTGGTTTCTTCCCCAGCCCTTTCCCTTAACCTCCATGGGATAGCTGCTAATTAGAGTGGCCCGCTGTCCCGGAGGTTATAGGATGAACTTCTGTGCTGTGTGCGAGTCAAAGGACGTGGCTGTTTCACAGGGATTGTGGCAGCCTTGTATACAGCCAGGATGATGTGCAAACAGCTTTTCTGTTAAAAACAGGCCACTGCATTTGCTTCCTTCCTGTTATACTGGCAGCCAAACTTCTGAAAATACATCAGAAGGGTCAGAGGAATTTCAGCAGCTGGCATGGATGGTCAATAACGTTGGGGCAGCCCTACTTGTGGCCAAATTCTAAGGGCTGGGCTCACACTGGTATCAGCAGACACAGCACTATGGAGTTTCAGCGGGAATCACTTGCACTGTGGAGAGAGCTGCAGAAGCCCAGTGTGCAGTTACGTGGGTTTTGGTCCTGCTGTCTTTTGTGTACGTACGACTATAAGCACCAAGCAGTCCTGCTGGCTATAGCTGCATCCAGCCCTGATAAAGATATCATGAAACTTAGTTTCTCCATGCTGAGGATGATTTACCAAGCCCTATTTTAATTCTAGCTAAGCCTTGTTGAAAAAGGGAGTCTTGGCCTGACAAGCCAGTGAAAGGTTTGCTTCTGAACATGAGGAGGCAGGATTTTAACATCATCTTTCAGGCCACTGAGATGTGCCTTCCAGCACTGCCCATCTTCTCTGCTGCTCTTCTGTTAATACACCTTTTTTTACCCCAGTTTCATCTAAGATTTGTTCCTCACTGTGCAGAAAATATTTCTGCCCAGTAATCCTATTTCATAATCCCTTCTGTGCCTGTTTGATTTATATCGCCTCAAATCTCCTGTGATCTGCAAAGCAGCAGTCAGATGTCTGCCAGCTTGCCCAACCCTATTCTCTGTTCTGTCAAGCTGCAAACATCTCAAAAACATCCATGTCCTTTTCTACCGTTTCCAGACAGAGCTCAGGGTTCAGACAGAGCTACACAATCTTACAGAATACAGCCAAATTGCACTTGTGCCATGAAAAGGATGCCTGGTGCTTAGTGCTGGGTTGTAAACCTTGAGTAGGACTGGTTCTGTGAAATGCTTAACACACATCCCATTGCCTTTAGGAGGACCAGGATGACCCAACAGGAATCACTGCTGCACTTATGCCAATGTTTTCTCAACATTGCCTCTGAAACATGGTACTGAAAGACAGTTTTTAGTGTTTTATAAAAATGTCTGTAGAAAATTAGGTTAGGAAATCTCTTCTTCCCCATGAGATAGTTCATTCTCTGTACACTCCATTTGTTAAGATACCACTGCAGTGTTTTGGAGAACCTGGCCAGAAGGGACTTAATTGTTTTACAATCACTAATTTTCTTGATTTGTGCCTCAGCAGCGCAGACAAGCTGTGGGAGCCGTATTTCTTCCCCAGGCTCTCTCAGGAGTGGGATGTACACCAGCTCTCCGGCCACAGCCCCAACCCTTCTGTCCCAGCCTAGGGAAGGAGCTGCAATTCTGGCTCCCAGCTACACACAGGAGCATCACTGTTCTCCCACCTGCAGTGGAAGGATTCCTGCCTTATTTTAATAATGGGCTAATTAGGGCTCCTGTGTTTAAAATTGCTCCATTTCCAAGTCCATCAAAGTCTGTGAAAGATTTGTCATGTGCTTTATGGGGATTGGGAGGAGGCATAATTTATATAAGATAAGGAAAAATCAGACAGGGAAAGGAAGAAATTATTCCAGAATATAAACAATTAGTATGACCAGTAAGAATTTATATATATATTTAAATTTCTATTTTAAGAATTTATATGTGTATTTCTGGGCCTTATATTCTCTCCTAACCCCATGCAGTGCCATGGCAAGACCCAGCTCCATAAAAGGATGCACTGGGCTTCTTGCTCAAAGGCTAGGGTAAACTGGAAGATGTATAATCACCATTACCCCTCTTGCAAGGCAGGTGGATGCTGTAGGGAAATATCTGGCAGGCAGGTGGACGGCTCTGTGATTTTGTTCTGCAGCAGCTTCAGCAGAAGAAGAGAGAAGGAGGAGCTCTGTTTGAAGGGGCTCTGTAGGTAGTAGGCAGACCACACCTCCATTTTTTTCTTTGAGAAATGAGTGGAAATAAATAATTCAGCAAAAGAAAAATTACAGAGGGCTGAATTTGTCACTATTCCTCATAGGGCAGGCTTTTAAAACACATAGTACTTTCTGCTGGGACTGGGTGGAAGCTTGCTGTCTAAATGCATGAAAACATATTAAGAGTCCCAGCAAATTTATTTCTTATCCAAACAGGGTCTCTTCAGAGGAAAATAACAGTGAGTGGAGTCAGTAACAGGTTAATGCTACACAAGAGACCTCATGAAGATACTGCATAGATGTGAACTGGTTAATTCAGTCTGAGCACATGCTGGGCACTACCCTTGGGTATTGCTGCAAGTACAGTGTCTGTGGGCAACCATGCCAAGAGCCCCCATGCCTCCACAGGCAGTGCAGGCTCTGCCAGGCAGGGAACAAACAGGAGGAGCATAGGGGAAAGATCTGAGTAGCAAAGGGCTCATCTGAAGGCACTGAGAACCCAATATTCGTAAACACTGATAATTGTTTGTTAGAATCTAGGAACCAATGTCAGGAGCACCTCTGTTAGTGTGAATATTAATGAAATTCATACTGACCACTCCTCTGCATAAGGCAGCTATGCACAGGCTGCTTGATGTGTAGGCACCATAGCTTCACCAGAGTTTGTGGGAACTGTCTAGGAAGTCAAGAGAATGTGCTGGGCTTTGATTACCTTTGGGGATCTCTTGCACCAAAACCCAAGTCAGCCCCCTTGCACCAATGAGCGAGGATGTGGGATGTCAGATTGTCTAGTTCTACACCGAAACATGAAAATCTGAGGTTAATTTGTCTTTTCTAGCTGATCTATGATGTTTCAGTGGAACTGAACTTTGCAAAAGCACTCTGGCACCATTTATCTTTTTAAAAAAATTGTTGTTGAGCAGGCAAATAACAGCAACGTCTGGGGACAGATAGAAATTATCTATGTTCCCAGGTATCATCCTGCTTCAGCATCTGATTGTCACCTTTGCTATTCCTTTTTACACTGAGGCTATATACTACGCCTACCAGGCATAAACTACCCAGAAAGTTTGTCATGAGAGCAGAAGCCCACTGGCAAAAAGATAAGCATCTCTAAATGCTTCCTAGGGGCTTTCCTCTTTATTCAGTTCATTTACAGGTGGCCTTACAAACACATTTGTGCAGTCACAGTTGTAGCTGTACTTACTGTATTTATACATGGACTAGTTACAGCATGAAGAAGCAGAAACAGTGGGGAAACTTCTTGGTCTTGTCCAGAGCATGGGACTGCCCATGCTTTATGGCTCCCTCCTTTCCTAGCTTTGTCATGGCTGGTGAAATTGGTACCCTGCTCTAAGCAGCACCTGCTGCAATGCTGGGCTGTGTGAGGTGGGACACTGGGCTGATAGCATCTGCAGAGCTGAAAGGGTGAGTGTATTAATCAGAACAAGAGAATGTGGGAGTACATCAGACATTCAACCCCCTTGACAGCGGATGGGTAACACAGGGATGATCTCAGACAAAAGCAACTTCTATTACCTTGAAAAGCCTGAACTGCCAGTCTGAGGCATAATTCCTTGTTTGCAGAGATAATGTCAATGATTGGAATAATCACTGACGTGATCCAGCTGGAAAAGTAAACACCTTATTTTCATGGCTAGAGCTGTGTTTGCTGAGCAGTAGCACCTGTGACAGACGGGAGGATGAGCTCACACCCATGAAATATTTCTGTTCCCACTTCTATTGTACTTTGCAATGGAAGCTCTCACCTTTGTTTTTACTATAAATCCCTTGTAGGAGAGAGATCATCTGCAGTTCTGACTCAGACCATTAAAAGCATATTGAGAAATAACTTAGGTTTCCCAGAAGGCTAATTTACGTCAGCAAGCAAAAAGATAATCACAGTCATAAATCTTTCTTTCTGTCCATATCTCCTGATTGCTTTAAAAATATCAGGACAATACTTTCTATACCTTAACCAGATGCAGTAATTTGACTTGTTTTTCCTAAGATCTGCAGTGCATAGTAGTTACGCTCTTTTATAGCAGCCTCATTTCTAGCATGCTGGAATTAAACATGGTCTGTAAATTATGCATGACTTTTTAACATTCATGAATCCCATCATTTTACTTTATTGATCAGTTCTTTCCCATAATTGGCAACAACCCATGAGGAAATGAATGTTATACATCAGGCAAATGGGAATTCTATTGATGTAATAATACTAGGAAAGCAACAGACATGCTTAGCAAGCTAAAATGTTACTATCCTTTACATTTGTTTGAGACCGTTATTGGTGTCCTCCTCCCTGCATTTTACCTGTGGTCTTCATGGGAGTTGAAAAAGCTGTTCTATTTAATATTTATAGGGAAGCTGGGATATCCACCTAGCCCCCTATTTTCATTAATATTAATGAAGGTAACCATATACCTTCCTTTCCTTCTATTAATATTAATGAAAATGAACACATATGTCAATGTAAGGATTCTAAAGTTTTTCATTATACCTTTTTTCTTAGGACTGGCAGTCAACCTTTCCTGCTCCCACTCCCCCCGTCTTCAGTCCCCACACACACCAAGTAGGCATGCATGGCCAACTGCAACGCAAGGCTCTTCTGCTGGCCCCCCATGCCTGAGGTACAGCAATT
Source organism: Elanus axillaris (assembly GCA_026212715.1). NCBI lineage: Eukaryota > Metazoa > Chordata > Aves > Accipitriformes > Accipitridae > Elanus > Elanus axillaris. Next base: position 1,530,385 of record JANZLQ010000079.1, read on the forward strand.
CCTTACACTTCAGCATAAATAAACCTACTGTGAATAATCTGGTTAATAAAGGCTGTATAGCAAAATACAGCATTTGCTCTCGTGTCGGTTATAAAGCACAAGATGTAAGGCTCATCAACAGCAACAAAAGTCCATGGCTGGAGAGGAGCCACAGCTATACCTCTGCCATCCTTTTGTTCAGATCACTGGAGAAGAGAAACCAATCCCTTCTTACTGAGGGCAAATCCATCTCTTAATAAGACAAAATCAATTTCATATAAAAATGGTTACTGTTTGGACACAATGACATCAAACTCCTCATTGCTCTTAAGAGTGAGGGCAGCCAGCCTTCCTGGTGGGCCATGTAGCAGACGCTTTTCGATGGTCGCACAAGTCTCCCAAAGAGCAGTCACCATAACAAAACAGCTCCCCATGTTGATTGTGACCTCTCATGACTCCGTTTGTGTATCTGTGGAGATACAGACTAATAGTTTGAGGGCAGTTAAAGGAAATTTAATTCTCTACATGCACCTCCTAAATTATGTAAACGTGTCATCTGCATTCATTGCATTCTGCTTTGGGAAAACGCCTTATTCTGTTGTGCACTTTGATAAAAGTGGTTAGTGCAAAAGAGTCGATTCTGCGTCAGTTATTGGGTGTACGTAATGAGATCAATTCACTCATTTGATTTCCTGCTCATCAAGGAACTTTATGCTTGTTGAGTGTTACTAAATTTGTGTTCACCAGGCAAATGCAGAGATTTAGATTTATTCTAATAAAATTTTGCACCAAGGTGAAATTAACCCGCAGAGAAAAATTAGTAGTGCTCTAAAACATGGTATTAATTTGAAGGGTGCATATAGCAAAAAAGATCCTTGTTAAAGCATAATTTGCCTTTTTATTCTTCATTTTTCTCCAGAGTGCACAGCAGAAGAAATGGAATGACCTCAGGCCTCTTTTTTTGGGAACAGCTTCAATATAGTTGAAAAAAACCTTAATTGTGCTCTCAGAAGGTCTTGAATTCTCTCATGCCTCATAAGAAGTACAAGCCTCAGTAGTTTGTATTAAAATAACAAAGAAGTTACTAGGAAAAAGAAGCCATTCCCCACAAATAGTCCTAAAAGGAAAGTACAGGGTGCATCTAGTAGCCACAATGGCAGAGAGTACTGATGTTACGTATGAAAGAGATGAAGCATTTCCCCAAAGATCCTGGAAACCCACAATATAGCAGATTTTAATCCTAGCAATAAAGTAAAACAGCAAGGTATAGTGCAAAACCCCTTTGTATTCTAAGATATCTTAGCAAACAAAGTCTCTAAGTCAGAAACAGAGGAGGGCTATAAAGAAAACAAAGCAAAAAATCCACTTCTGAATTTTGAAGTTTGCAAGCTGTTATTAGCAGTTTCATTCTGCAATCTGTCACCACGCTATGAATGTGTGCAGTCCTGGGCATGAGATCTGCATCAGCAGCCTTGTTGTGAAAGCAACATTTGGGGGGGGGGGGGATTGGGAGTCAAATCAAATATAGCTTTGGCTTATGAGAAGATGATTTTATTACATGCCATGAGAGAAAACCTATGTCTTGATCTTTGAATTTTTGCGTAGCCAGGGAATGCAATGACCATGAATTACCAGCCATCCTCTTGGATATGAGGAACCAAACCAATTTGTTCTTCAAGAATACCCCTTTTCCAATAGGACTACCTGACATTACACAACCACAGCATCAGAGTGCCCTCACCACGTTGTACACTTTTTCCAATATGCTTGATGTTTATAATAACTTTGTGATTGTGCAGAGCTCTTCATAAATATTTAATTCAAATTATTCTGCAGACAAAAGCGCCAGGGAAGAGTCAGAAAGTGACTCACTGCTTCTTAATCAGAGATGAGTGACTAGGCAGCTCTGGTGTCACTGGGGAAGAGTTTTATTGGTGCTGATTAAATCGTTTGAGGATGGATCCCATGTGAGCTTGTAGGTTGCATGCTGGCTCAGGCAGGTGGCTAGCCAAGCCATGGTGGTGTGCGCCGAGCAGCTGGTACCTTCCTCCTACAGTTCTGGAGCAAAATGCACAATTAGTCTTTTTCTTTGCACACAAGGCTCTGTGCTTTTCAAAACTTTTTTTCTCCAAACCACCAACCAAATCCCCCAGTTCTGGCATCGAAAAAAAAAAATCAAGATGTGTGACTTCTTTCTAGTGTACTATTTTCATTAGAAAAATGCATATAGGTCAGAGCACCATATGTTCATGCTGTCTTTGTAGTTAACAGATGACTCTGTAAGGCACTTTGCTGTCAATGCTCAAGCACCAGACTGCCTGCCTTCTAGGCACTTGGTTTTCAAGTGCAACCCACAGACTTAAACCAGACAGTGTGCTCATATCTGTTTAGGGAACAGAAATACATTTAATTTCAAAAAATCTTGTGGGGTAGAGAAAGGTATTTCTTGTACCATCAGCTAGAGTATTTGTGAGAAAACAAGCACAACTTGTATACTCTAAACTAGCACAAATCACTTTAGCAGTATAATAAAGGTAAAAAAACAGTAGAAAATATTTCTTTCAGCTTTCAAGAGCTTTAAACATGATACCATGGGTGGAAAGAAGAAATAAAAAGTGATCACACATCAAAATAATTGATTGTTCATTAAACAGTTTGTGTAAGGTACAGCCATTCCTGTGTTCTTCTGGTACAATTTGTTGACTTCTGTTTACGCCTACATTTTCCTGGAATTTGTTTTCATTGGTTTGGTGGCCTATCATGAATTTATCATATTTGGTTAGTTGCGGGAAGGTTCTAAAATAATACCAAGCATTAGCTTTACCTTTTGAGCTTAGCTGGTTAAGTGAGAGCAGGTGCACTAACGGCTACGGAAGTCCTGCAGGAAAAATTGGTGAAAAGACATTTTCCTGAAATGACACATTCCAGTTACATCTCCTTTGAGGTCTGTTTTTTTGTGGCTTTAACTGTTCTTTCCTTGGCTGTCCATGTGTGCACGCTCATGTTTGTGTCCTACAGGGGTAAAGGAGGGATCTGAGCTGCAGCTGGCATCAACCTGCAGTGATGGTGCATCAGGTCCTCCACCCACATCTGCTGCAGTAATTTCTTTGCACATGCAATTCTCCCGAGGGTGGACATGTCTGATGTACTAATGGTTACCTGAATTGTTCCGGGGTTTCTGTGACAGGTGGAGTTTCCCCAGGACATGGAGCTTTATGACCTTTTGGATGTACATGGCACTGCTCTGCTCCCACTAAGAGAACACCAAAGCCTGCATGAGGGCTTCATCCCATCCCATCCCATCCCATC
>JANZLQ010000079.1:1533772-1553218 GCA_026212715.1 Elanus axillaris
ATCCCATCCCATCCCATCCCATCCCACAGGGGAGAAGGGTTACAGCCCACAATCACTTGAGCAAGATACAGAGGTGGATAAGCTGCGTGGGAAATTTCTTAGGAAGTGCTGCACTCACTATTCTTTTGAAAGTAAGCAAGAACTTTTTATTATTTTTTTTTTTTTACTTAAAATGCAGGTCTGCAAATGGCAGCAGGTCAGGATGTGCTGCAGGACATCAGCCACCGCTGCAGGGGCAGAAAGCCATCCCTGCCCAATGCTCTGTCCTGTGAATTGTACTTTAAATGTTTTTGAAAATTATTTTAGGATGGTTTTAGCCATTTTTCTCTATAGTTTGTGAAAGTTTCCACTCTGTAACAAAATAAAGATTTTATTAAAAAATAGTAATGCGAAGGACGGCTGAAAAAATGACTAATCATTACGTCACTCTCCTTGACTTCTCCTTATTAAATGACACTTTTCCTGCACATGAAGATTTTCTGTACTTTACATACTCTTGTACTGAATGCTGCCTTCAAGCAGAAGTTTGAGCAAGAGCTCAGGAAATAAATGAAACTATGGTCAGGTGTACCTTGCTAGGGTAACCATATATTTCTATTTTCAGATAGGCTACATTTTGAGTTACAACATTACCCTGGAAGTGATGGCTGTTAGGTGACAGTTATTGTTATGAATTGCTTTCACAGGTCTGTCGAGCCTGCAGGACGTTATCAATCCTCAGGGAAAGTGCTGAAGGGTAAATTCAAAATTAGTTCCCATTATAATTTTAAATTAAAAGTACCTTCATTGTGTGGAACATTGGTGTGCACACCAAATGAGGTCCCACAATTTAATGTAAAATACCCTGTTGTTTCCATTTCTTGGTGGTCCTACCATAATTTGTCCTGCACCTGCAGCAAAAGCCAGCCACGGTCAGTGCCAAAGAGTTGACCCAGGGTCTCTGCCACATGCCATAAGGTATGATGGGAGTGTTGAACACAGGGATGTCCTTGGCTACGGGCAGATGGAGCAAGCATCTCCTTGCCTGAGTGAAGGGACCCCTGCCCAATGCTCTGGCACAGCTCCACTGCTGGGTCCTTCATCCCGACTGATGAAATCAACTGAGCATTGCACAGCCCAAGCCTGTCCCAAGGGAGCACAGCGTGCACTGGTAAGCGAGCTGCAGGCTGCTGGATGCACACCATCAGCCCCAAGAACCTTACCTGGCACTTCTGGTAATGCTGCAGCTTGGCACCTCTGTGGCAGCTGCCGCCTGCAAATCCTCCAGCACTTTATGGAGGAAGCCTCTTATTTTTGGTGTACAGTGTTGCCATTGAGGTTGGCTTAGCCGTAGGCCCTTTCATTTTTTTTATAGCCCCACTGCGCCACTAAGGAGGTATCAGTCAACCAGAAAAAATGGGAGTAACTTCAGAAATTGACTCTGCCACATCCCTGCCAAAAAATATAAAAAAATGTGATGCTATGGTTTATGTATGTAACTAATATTTTATGACCCTGTCATTAACACTTATGCCTAGTGTGTCTTCAGGCCACCATAACAACTCAAATGGTGCATAAAAAGAATTGCAAACCCTTCAACGTGGATTAATCTTTCACATGCAAATTAATCCTTCATTTGTTTTCTATCTGCTAAGATCCTTATTTATTTTGATGCTGTAATTTCACCAGGGCTCATTATATACTGCTGTATAACCTTGTTATATACTGCTATGTAACCATGATGAAATGGCCACAAAAATCAAAAGAAAGTTATCCATTTTGGATGCAAACATCTCCTTTTCTTTTAACACTTCAGGAGGCAGAGGAGCCTGAGCAGCAAAAAAAGCATAATTGCCTGGGCTGTTTCACCAGCCAAGAGGGTGGTAACTTTGGTGGCAGATCAGCATATAACTTTCTGAGAGGCTGTGCCACCTCAAGAGATGACTGCTGACAGCAGGACCAGGCAGGCAGAAACTTTGCATCCTACTTGTAAAACTCCCATTTGGCTCAGGAAAGTGCAAACCCTGAGAAGGAGGTGGATTTTGACTGGTGACTTTGATCCCATGTGGCCTGAAGCCTCCAAGAGAAAGTGTTCCCAGAACAGCCCAGTGACAGCTCCCTGCCCACCCAGGTGCCTGTGGCCTCGCTGCTGTCCAAGAGAGAGAAATTGCTTTTATTGCCCATCAGTAAAGAGTGCTGTCTGTCTCTCTGTCTCACGCATGTTCAGTTTTCCAAAGCTCTGCAAGGTCCAAAGCAAGAAAGTGAGGTATAAGGTCAATATACTGCTGTTTTATTCCCCGAGTCATGCCAAAGGGGGTGAAAAAAGACATTATAAATAGCTGCAGGCAGAAAAGAAGGCTGTTGTGCTCAATGCCAGTTTTATGATGCTGAGGTGAAGCTGGTATGAGTCACTCCTATAACTTACATGGGCATGACACAGACTTCTGACATTCACTATTTTCTTTTTCACTTACCAAAAGTTATAATTACCCCTTAAAAGCTTGGATCCTCTTTCTTTTCCTACCATTTAGTCCCCTTTATGTTTGGCACTTCGCCGTTTTCCCAATGCGTGTAGTCCATCTGGGCACTTTTCTGGCCCTTACTGCTCTTGTAGCTGAGTGCTCACAGCATTTATTGATTTTGCTCAGTCCGTATCCCACATTGTCCTTGGCAATTAGAGACCCAGGGAGTCAATGCACCAGGTCACAGTCACTCAGACACTGTACTGCACAGCCACCAGCAGGGTCATTGTAGCTGTATGTTGTATTTTGGTGGCGGGATCAAGCCTGAGCTTAAGCTCAACTTCCTTTTTAACCCAGATTGCTTGGAAAGAACTGTGATATTTCAAAGATCTGAAAAACAGGGTGGGAGAGAAATGCTGGGCTTATTTCACCCATAAAGTAAATGCCAGCCTGTCCCTATGGCTTGCTAACTTTTCTAAGCGTAGTGTTGTGTCTTAAAAATAGCACTGATTTTATCATAATGGCCAGTTCTAACAAACTGAAGCACAAGCTTTTTTTTAACCTCATCCTTCTTTTTATACAAACCCTTACAAAAAAAAAGATATTTGCTAGGGTTTTTTTTGATTTCTTTCTTTGGGTGTACATGCATACCTGTGCATGCATGCACGCACACACACACAAACATATATATTTTTACAGTGGTACGTGGCATCATCCCGTGCAGAGATATGGTGGACAACATTTGGCAGATAAGTCTTAGCAGTACATCGTGACTGGTAAGATGTCTGAGGAGCTAAAACTTGGGTTCCTCTTCCAGCAAAGCTGCTGTACCGCAAGGACGCAGAAGTGTCCTGGGAAGGAGGACGGGAGCAGGTGGGATGCAGAACTGCATCTGAATGCTCACCAGGGTTTTGTCCTCTCCCACCCCTCACAGGCACAGCCTGGGTCTTCCAACCTGCTGCTGACACTCGCACCAATGCACTCCCATTGCTGTGAAGCGACGTCCTCGGCATGGGAAGCCCACTGCACCACCTGCTTCCAGCTCTGTTGTGCGTGTACGGCCCCAAGTGTCCTTGCGCTGCCACTGCTAGCTGCACAGAAACAAGAGATGGTAAAATTGGGGTGACAAGTAATGCGAGGGCACTGGGAACAAAAACCTCTGGACATGTAACCCCTTGGTTTCAGCGGCGCACTGTGCCACTGTATGAACCAGCCTGGGGAGGGTTTTACGGGCTTGGGACTATGAGCTAGATTCTCATGACCTTTGAGGACCCTTACATCCCTACAAGAAATGCATTTCCCCAATTTCTAAGTGTATTTACTTTACCAGAGAGGTGTTTACTTAGTGTCAAAGAGATGAAAATTTGAGCTTTGTGAGCTCAGAATTACCTTCCTGCTATCCAGTTTGTGGGCAGAAGAGGGTCCTGGCCCAGCCAGAGCACCCAGCTGCTACTTTCTTTCACAAGGAAATAGTGGAAAGAGGCAACTGAAGAGGATAGCAGTTTTCTACTGCACATGGAAATACAGAATATTTCACTTCTCTTGTCAGCCTTGAAGACTAATCTTTCCAACAAGAAAATATCACTGGCATGAGGCAGAGCTTGATTACCAACAAATTGTGTGTAATGTAGCCCATGTCTGGACTGTATATTGCTTTAAAACAATTGCTTGCCTCTCAATTTTTAAAAATTATTTTAGGAAGGGGCATTTTCTCTGAAAGAATCACATCCTGTGCAGCAGCTGACGAAGCTTTGTTTCCTTCTGCTTGTGAGCCTGACTTCTCCCTGCACTCAGGCATGGACTGGGAGGACAGGCACAGGCAGGAGAGTAATTCCTTTCCAGCTGCTGGTGTGGGTCATCTTTGTCCCACACTGCCATTCAGCAGCAGCAGGAACACCCCTGGGTTTTATTTTTCTGTGGGAGTGGGTGATCAGGAAGAATGAGGAGCTGGCTTTAGCAAGAAGCTGGTGAGTGCTCTGCTGTGTGTTATAGCTGCTCTGCAAAGACACCAAGCATGCTGTACAGCATCAGCTGATGCTTTTGCAGTCCAGGCAAAGATGACATTAATAAATTACAAAGAAGCAGATTTCAGGTGTGTCGTGGTGGGCAGAATCTGCAAGATGGACAGCTTGGGGGATGGGCTTTGGCAAATCAGTTCTCTGCTTCTTTATCCATGAATGATAGATAAAAAAATAATTCTTTTGTAAAATGTTTTGTAATATCCATTACTAGTAATACCTGTTACTACAAAATGCTCTGTGAGAAGGATGGTGTATTGTTACCTGTGGTCATTTTTTTACCTAGGACATTCACAATAATTTTGCATTCCAAATAAGGCTGCCTATTTTAAAGGACATTTAAAAGCTTCTTTTTCTCATTCTCTATAGAACTGTCTTTTTAAAATGCTTCTTTACTTACAACAGGGTATTAGATAGCTGTGTGCATCAAGGATGCTATTGACATATTCAGCAGGATATTTTTAGCATAGTGGAAAAATAAAATCTTGAGAAAGGTCAGTTCTTTCACTGTGCTAATTAAATTGCTGTGGAAGGAGATTATATCACGATGGTGACCAGCAAGCTTGCCAGAACATCACTTGGCAGCCTGCAGCAGGTAGCCTTTGTGAGAAAGCTGCTATGAGCGTGGCTGGCAGAGATGGACAAACACGCCGACAGATCGCTCGTGAGTCATTCAGCAGAAGATTTCTTTCTTTGATGTTTTTATTTCACAAAGCAGGGCAAGCAGACGGATCTCTTAAAAAGAGATCACTTTCACCCTCTTTTCATTACATTTCCCATTAACTAAGTGCAGCTTTGTATACACTCTGCAGTAGCAGAACATGCCAATAAAGGGAGGCATGGTGGGTGATGCCTGTTCATCACAACCATCAGCAAGCCTGCGCTTATAGACAGTGTGCTGCTAACCCAGCTTATGAAAAAAACTGAGGATGCTCTGAACAAATGATGCGATGGTAGTTTCCCCCTCCAGTGTGACAGTGTCACGCAGCCTGTGTGCAGTTCACAAAAGGTGACCAGATCCACGCGTGTTTTCATACCACAGCTTTCTCACATTCACTCAGTGGTAGCACTCTGCAATCCTCTGCACTCCCATTACATGTATTATCTCTTTCCAAAACTGTCTGCAACTCTGTCCAGCCGCCCTCCTACCCCTCCACCCATGGGTGACTGCTCCAACATTTCTCTCTGTGCCAGCATGGCTCCCTTCATGGTTTCTGCCTGGGGACGAGACTAATCTTTCTGAAGATGTTCACCAATCTGTAGAGCCTTGTGCTAGTTTAGCAAAGACCTTTGTGTCTAAAGACAATTTCGTCTGGTGAGCAGTTAATGGCACAAGGGCTGTTCACCCGGCCAGCCAGGTGACCATCAGTTTCCAATGGGTGTGAACATGTCTTCACGCTTCCATAAGCAGACAGCGCAAGTTGCCTGGGATGTGTCTGTTCGGTGGGAGGATCCATCCTCTGGGGTGGAACTGTTCCTGTCTTTCAGTGACAGATTTTAATAAATATCTGCACAAAGCGTTTTAACACTAAACTGAATTACTGCTTTAAATACAGCAATTAAGAAGATGAAGGGGGGGAGGGAAGCCTGCATATCATGTTAAGTGTCATACGCTTCACGAGTTCCTGGGGTGGCTGTGATGAATCCATGAGCAAATGAGTCGGTAGGAAAAGATCAAAAGAGTCAAATGCAGGTGCTACAGCCATGGACCCACCAAAGGGAGGTTATGGCTGGGCATCCCAAAGGGATTGACTGGGACTTCATTTGGGAAGATTAGATTTAGGATCATAAATTATTTATGAATCCTTGAACATATAATATTTAAATTCAAACTAATTACCCCAATCTGCTGTTGGTTTTCAGAGCTGCTGACAATACATCTTCATCCTCCTGGACATAGACATGAAGGAGGCTTCTTCAGGAAATGTCTGTGGGTGAGCTTTCACCCTGCAAACCAGAAAGCATCACTCCCAGCATCACACCGGTGGCCACTGTCCCTCTAGACATCCTCTCACAGAGTTTCTGGGTTGGATGTGCAGAAGAATCACAGCAGAGAATTTCTGAGAATGTTTCACAGCAGCGATAATTACATGGTGAAATGCAAACTAACAAGCTGCATCTACTCAGTATTAAGGATTAATGATCTGAGCTTTAGTCTCTGCTTCCCTGCAGGGCAGCAAATTTCACCAAAATCATGCTTCAATAAATGCAAAAAGTGTGATATGCAGCCTATGTGCAGAGTGTATGTATAGAAATAAGGTTCTTATTCTTCTTCCCTGTTATCTGAGACTGGAATGCTCTGTAGCTTCACTAGCCTGAGGCAGTGATGCAGACTTGCCATCTACCTGTGATACAAACCTGCTCTGCTCTTCCTAGGGGTGTTCATCCCCATTTCCATGCTGCCTTCACCAGCTCTTTTCCACCATCCATCCTTCATACATTTTTTGTATGGGTGAGATGATGCTACCTGGATGCTGCAGGCCACACCACACAATGGACTCACAACCCAACGCTTTTGAGTCATCTCTGTTGTGCCACTTTTTGCAGCAAAGATGTGGTGCTGCACGCATCCTTCGTCCTCACCAGCTGCCTCTGCCTGGACCTTCCCTCTGAACCATAACACACTGGCATACACCATCTGCTTGCTCTTGATCTTGTTGGCATCCATCTCCAATCTGCCCAGTGACGGTGGTCTCCTCTCAAGTTCCCTGGTGCCAGATGGATGGGTGGCAAAAGGCAAGAAGCTCAGTGGTAGATGCAGGCAAGGTCTTGGGTGGCCAGTCTGCTTCAGTCCAGGTTTTGAGCCTTCTCCAAAGCTACACACTAGTGTAACGGTACAGAAGGGAAAATGTGGTTTATCAGTGTATGTTGAACATGGCTTAGTATTAAAACAGAGCTGCTATCCCTGCAGAGTTTCTGATAAACCCACCTCTTCCACATCGCACCTCTGGTAGGTAATGTGCATATAGAGGCTCGTTCAGGTCATCACCACCATGAACCAGAGCAGAAAGAGATTCAGTCCCTCATTCAGTCTGATTTCAGTTTAAAGAGACTCACAATTTCAAAGCAAGCCTCAGTCTCTGTTTGAGGTCACTTGTGTTGGACACTTACCAGAGACAGCAAATCTGCAAGCTCTTCTGCAAGCCCATGAGCTAGAAAAACACTTCAATGCAGAGTACAAGCTTTAACCATAAATAACCTGAACATTTCAGGTTATGTTTTGCTGGCTATTTTTTGTGAAAACTACTTGAAAACTCTGCTCTTTCTTACCTTCCTTTAGTTCCCACTGCATGGAATATTTTATTTGTAGGACAGTGGACCTGAAGTGCACCAAGGGGTGTTTGTACAGGCATCCGATCACCCCAGCTTACCTATACCAGCTCTGTGGAAAATGGTACACATGCTCAGACGTCCCTGGCAGATCCAAGTTAATCATCTGGAGCCTGTTTCAGTAGAAAAAAGGGGGAAGGGAAAGAAAAAGTGGTATTTCTGAAGGCAGTGAACTAGGTTGCCTGGGTTATATAGACAGGACACACTAGAGCTGCCTTGGACTCCAGATTTTGGAGTCCCATCAAGCACCTAAAGGAGAATTAGATCCCTCCTCTCCTGGAGCACAAACCCTCTTGTCAGGCTTGCTCCACAGCTAGGATATCTGTATTCTGGAAATACACTGAAGGTTTCTTATTTTGTCGTTTCTGTGGCTGTTTGTGTGAGTAAATCTTGTAGTCAGGCGATGCGTGAATAGTTTGGCATGTATAATTTACTCAATGTATTCAGATGCAGTGTCCTGAATACTAAGCACCATGTTCTCATCAATGAAAAGGGCTGATTTTAAATGCTTTTTTTTTCTTTTTCTTGGCAGTTGGGGTTATATGTAAATCTTGCACTTGCATGTGCGTTTCACATAAATTGCTCTGTTTTTTTAAAAAAAGAAATCATCTAGCCAGACTTGCAATGAGACAACTGGCCTGGCGAATCAGACTCCAAGGGGAAATTGGGAGGAAGAGAAAAGGCAGCTCTGGGGTGAAATCGATGTGTAATGTCTTGCCTAAAGGCTCAGAGAAGTGTGGTCTGTCCCACCAGCCCTGAGAGCCTGAACATTCAAGCTTTTTTTTCAGCTCCTGGAAGACAGTGCTGAATCTCTATCACTCACATCCAGTTCTGTTAGCCTGTATCAGTGGCATTGGCATTAACATAAGAGTGCCCAGGGCTCCTTTCATTTGCACCACCATGTATGAGAAGCAAATCCACAGAATGAATGGAGAGTTAGAAAAGAGTACAAGAACCAACCCAACACACTTTTTATGAGAGCCTTGAACTGTATTTTAGCTTATTCTCTCTCTGATTTCATTCTGGGATCATTCCTCTTGAATTTATATTGTGGCTCAGCTCCCTCTGAGGATGCAGTCTGATGCCCCTGCTTGGGGAAGCACTTCTCGCTGTGGGTACCACCAGCTCTGCTGGATGAAGCCCATGGGCAAACCCTCCATTCCACAGATATCCAAGGCATGATCTCCTGGTGACTTTGGAAAGGTTCCACTCCCATAGCCATGTCTGGCAACGCTTCTGCTCCCCATCCCTGGGGAACAGCTAGGAACACGTTTGCATCCATGCTGAGAAATGGAGGGTGTTTAATATGCAGAAAGCATCCCTTCTTTTCCTTTTTTTTTCTTTTTTTTTTTTTTTTAATTAGAGAGCCAGAGAGTACTGTAACTCTGAGCAGCTATTATGCCACAGCCTGTCAGCTGTAGCGCTGACAGGCGGGTGTCTGCTAGTTGCATCTTGGGTTTGCTGATAGGAACCTTGCACAAAGAATATCTGCCTTCATCAGACCCTCTGAACCATCCTGGCAGTTTGGGAGACAGGGAAGACTCAGACCATGATTGCAAGCCTCCAGCTCCTGTGGAGGAGCAAGGAGGATGGAAATCAAACCCTGGGGCTGATTTCTAATTGGGAAGACAATGAGACATTTAAAACAAGATAGCTGCAATTAGGATGAGAGGTACTACAGAGATCAAGAGAAATGCTTCTTCATAAGAACAAGCTGGTGCTTCTCTCAAGGGGGGCATGGAGGGGGGGGGGGAAAGGTAGCCTGCTTGAAATAAGCTAGCTGTTATCAGTTGAACAGAAAACTCAATATACAGGCAGAAATCTCCTTCTTCAAGCTCGCAACTGATTTCAACGGAATCAGGGCTCACTGAAAAAATAAATTAATATTATTAATAGGCCATCTTGCTTAGCAATAAACAACTGATATTTTTCTCTTACCTTCATGTTGGGAACATAATTTTTAACTACTTATATAATTTTCAAAGGTTCTTAGAGGAGCATGAGGCCTCTGCAACATTTGAGAAGGATGAGACAATATTTAGGAACCCAGCAGTGGAAGTTAATGGTCTGTCAGGCAGCTGCTTTCCCAGGCCAGCCATCCCAGTGGGGTGGTGGAAGAGCTGGTGGTGACCCCACGCTATGCAGATGGCTACCATCTCTGGCTTGCTTCCTTCACCTGCACCTTTCCTCTCAAAGAGTGGTCAACCAGCTTGGAAATAAAAAACTCTCAGAGGTGCTGCTCACCCAGTGCTCACACCTAAGAATGAGAGAGGAGGACATGTGTTACTATTTAGTCATGGCAAATGATAACTAAGATCAGGGCTATTACCAAAATTTCTCATAAATAATCTCTTCCCAAAATCAGTGATAGAAGGCGTCCTCTGCTAGTACAAACCTCTCATCAGAAATCTCACTTCACCTTATTTCCTTCAGTGGTAATTTAAATCTTCCATATATAACACAGTCTGCAGGTTCCTGTTATCTATAATTTTCTGATGCCACTTCAGTCGTAACACAGCTTGGATGTGACCTGTTCATCTACAGGAAGCTGGAGATGAAATTTCAAGTATTTGAAGAATACTGCTTCAGCATATGCTGAATGCAGAGCAGCTGACATTTCCCTAAAAGTTACTTACAAGCAGCACTAATTATCTTATTTTTCTGAAATTTTATGAGTGGCGTCAATGCTTAAAAAAAATCCAGACAATCTGGAGAAGAATGTTTTGCTGGAAATGCCGAGCAAAGCTCAGAGCTGTAGATGTTAAGGTCACAGGAAAAGGGAGCACAGAAACTGAATTTCTTCTGACAGCCTTCCTGGTGCAGCAATGCTGAGTATTGTGGAAAAGCAGAGGTTTCCATCTCTAAAAATAAATTCAAACGAGAGTATGGTGAGAGTATCTTAGTAGCACAGTGCAGCAGCATCTGTGGCACTTTCCCTGATGTCCCCAAAGCTCCAGGTTGAACGATTCAGGCCGCTGCCTTTCATATATTGTTTAAATTGAAACCCTCAAAACAAGCAGCCAACAAGTGTTTTGACATGAAAAACTTGCCTTAAGGGCTTCTGCTTTTTCACATGCAATTTTTTTTTTATTTCCTTCCTACTTGTACCTTGTTCTCCAGCCCTTATTCATACAGCAGCACTGGGTCCTCTCATAGACAAGGAGGCAGAGAGCAGTCTTGATTCTCATCTATTTCAGATCAAAGGGAAGAGAAAAAGAAGAGTAACAGCAGTGCCTGGATGGAGCATAAAGGGTCCTTTAAAAACAAAGCCGGGATCAAGCACCTCTTTATGTCAGAGCAGTGCAGCAGATAGAAAGTGGGCTCACAATTACACAGATGCCTCAAGCAGAGACACTAACCCAGTGTTGTCCTGGCCCCTTGCCGCATGCAGGGAAGGACCACTATGGCAGCCCCTGCAGCAGACCCTGGGAGGGGACGCTGGGGTACCGCAGGCAGGTGAGGGGACACACACTCCCCAAAACCTGATGGCACTCTTGCTGCTCTGTCCCCAGAGGACGGGGAAGGGGGTTTCTGTCCTCTCCTTGGGGCACAGACCCACACCCATGTGCACAGTGCCTGGGGCCACCCAAGAAAAAACAGGCAGGATTCCTGTTGAAGTGACAGAGCCGTGAATTTTCCTGCTTTCCTTTGTTTAAGAGACATACACATTTGGAGGGATAAATCAAATCCAGTGTTGCTTTTTTCCCTGAAATGATACCGACATGATTGTAGACAGAGATGGGGCTTGACACATCTACAATATTTTATCTCCTCCCCTCAATAAAGCTTAAAGAATATTTTTAAGGAATCACAGAAATTAGGATGCAGATGTACTTAAAACAATAATCAAAGACTAATTTATGTTTGGCAAAAGAATCCCCATATTCATACCCGGCATATGTCACCAGCCAGGGTAGTGTCTGTGGTTCCCATGTACATCTGTTCACTGCATCACAGGGAAGAGGATGTTTTAGTGACCTGGGTGATCATGGTTGTCTCAAGCATGAGCTGACTCAAACCTCTGACTTGCTCTCCCTTGGCAAGGAGCTGTAGCATCAAGCTATACTAACAGCTGGACAACGGGTTATTGTCCCCTCCCCTGCCACTTTGCCTGCATGAACAGTGGGGGAACTTACAAATGCTCCTTGCCCACATAAATATGAAGTCTGGCATTCCCTTCAGACATAGTCTGACCAGGGGTTTAATCCAAGGCTTTAATTCAGCTTTGCCCTGAAGTGAGGCAGGAATGCACATTCCCCAGTGCCAGGAGAGATTAACTCCACTGCAGGGCTGGGGCAAGCAGCTAGCCGAGCCATGATGCCCACCACTGTGGAGGCAAGGTTTGCAAGGTCCCTGTCCATTATTCTCCTCAGCTGCAAGTGAAGGTCAATGTAAATGCAATGGTGTCAGTGCAATTTACGCTGAAGACGTGGTGTAATAAGAACAAATTCAGGTTATATATAAGCTTTCTGTATATCATAACAAATGTTGTGTCTTTCTGCAAATCAAGTTATCTCTTAACACATTCAATAGGTACTAATGCTTTTTTTGCCCAAAGCAGAATTTGTTGCTGCTGTTTTGTGGACGTATGTTCACTTTTGTTTGGTATATCAGCAATGTGCACTGTAGAGAATGGGATTTAAAAGCTGTGAACAATGGTGATTGCTGTTTATCAGTAAATAGCTTGCCCACCTTCTCCTCCCTTTGGAGGGCAAAGGTAAATTTCTCCAAGAGGAAAAATTAAGAACATTCTAAGTTAAGCTATTTCAGTGCTTGAATACTAACTTCCAATGGATATGAGGAATGAAAAGTACTCTGGGCTTTTGTTAACTCCCTCTCTGGCCTGGCACTTCAGAAGCTTAGATTTTGTCTGCCTTGCTGCATGGTCCCTGGTAAGTCACTCCATTCCCCTGCTCCTCCATTTTCCTTCTGCATAAAAAAAGAAGTAACAATTCTGTTCCTCATTGTAAAGCGTAAGCTGATGAATCATGCTGTATTAGTGCTAGATCTATTAACTTAGCATTCTCCCAAGGGAAATTATGTGAGAGAGTCAGAGTATGTATTAAAAAAAAAAAATTGGGATTTCTTCTCATGATTTTCTTTGCATCTGTAAAATCCAAACACGTCATTATTGTCTTCAGCTGAAACAGATCTATGATTTTTGGCTGTCTTTCCAAACTAAGAGCTGACAAACTAGTGTTAGAAATGGTGGTGGAATATCAAGTCTGAATAGATTTAGGGCTTTTTGTTTTTTCTTTTAACTTGAACACCAGTGTGAGTCTTCCTCGTGGCAGCTTTGTGTTTGACTGTGCTTAGCCCCCTTTCAATTGTTTGCACAAGCCAAAAGGAGAGGCAGAAATGGAGACTGACAACCTCTCCCACCTCTGCCTTTCTGAAGACCATTAGCTGCCTTGGATCGGTAGCTGATGAGGCACTTGGGCAGGGGGACACTGGTGGGGAATGGTGCCAAACACGGCAACCACAGCATGGGCATGCAAGTGCCCGATGAGCGTGGAACAAATGAGATCCTAAACTGCCTGTCTGGAAATATTTATTACTCTGGGAATAGGATGGATTTTCATTGAAGCAAGCAACCTGATAAAACATCAAGATGCTAATTCAAAATCTCTTAAATTTCATCAGTAAAAGGAGGGGAGGGAAGGGCAGGGAAGGCAAGACAAGGCAAGACAAGGCAAGGCAAGAAGCAGTGCACAGACCAAGGAGCAGCCACACATATGCCCCAGAGTCCAGAAGGGGAACTGGGTGCAAAGCTGGGAATTGCAGCAGAGACCATATCTGACCTGCTAAAGCAGCAGCACAGGGAATCCCGCTGAAGTCATTAGAAAAATGTCAGATGGCTGACACCCTGCTTGGTTGCTTGAATGTCTCTGACACTTTACCCTGCTGCTGGAGAAATCCAGAGCTGTCTCTTTTTTTTTTTTTTTTTTCAGCTGAGAGAAAGGCACCAGCCCAGAAATCCCTGCTCAGGGAAATGCTTTTAGAGCCGTCTTCTCTCATCTTCCTTCTGTTCTGATATTTTCTCCAAGAACTGCTTATTCTGAGAAGTGCAATAATGGAATGAATGACATGGTCACTTTGAATTCAGCAGCATCTTTTAACCACCCTTTCTTGCCTCTGAAATCAGTCGGGTAGGTGATACATGCACCGTGATAGTGCAAACAAACATCTGCTCCAGTGGGTGTGAGCTTACTCACTCCAACATGCTCTTGAATCTAATTGGGAATTTCCAGGCATATATTGCTCACGCTCTTTCCAAAATAACTTTTGTAAGTATAAAGTGTATGAATTAATCATCCTTTTAATCCAGCAAAAGCTGTGCTATATCTGCTCAATCACAAGATATTTATTTCTGTCGTGGGTATTCAGGATGGAATATTTTTGTATTTTCTTTTTTTCACAAGTGCCAAGAGGAATTTCCAGCTTAAAGAAGTAAAGCAGTTGATTTTTGCACAGATTGGCAGTCAGCAGCGCAGAGAAGATTTAGTAGAATAGTTGTCCTAGGGGAGAGGGTAGACCGGGGCTGTTTCTGTTTGGTGGGGTTAGTCCAGGGCTTCACCCAACACGGAGCACACAAGTACAACTGCACAAGTGACCTGCAGCTCAGAGTTTGGACACACACACCACAGAGTCAAGACCTTTATTCCATCGCATGTCCTTCTTGGTGTGGCTGCAAGTGAGCAGCCTGGCCTTGCAGGCACCAGCCCTGGTGCTGGTCTGCTGTTAACCATTTTGTTGGATATGCTGGGCCGGGCCATGCTGGTATGAATTTTGGCAGGTCATATGAGATAGGTCTGTAGCACAGCATGCAGTGCAAAGAGCCATGGGAAAGGATGAGCCAGGCAGTTGCACATGGCACAGCCAGTGCCATCTGAACAACCCCATCCTGATATCACCATAAGTAGTTGGTGTAGACCTTCTCAACAGGGTTTCTGAGCACTGGGTATAAGTGCTGGTTTGGTTCCTGTTCCTGAACTGTGCTCAGGCAGCAGGCAAATTGCCAGAGGGAAGTCAGCGATGCCATCTGACTAATGCACAAACATCAGGGGACCTCCAAGCCCATCGTGGGAAATGGGGGTGTGTATCTCAGCCCACTGACATGGACATAGGTTCACATGCACTGACTGCTCTGCCTGGGATGACAAGGAAAAGGCATACAAAAAATATCCAATTCCAGAAGTGCAGTGGCTTGCAAGAAATACAGCTTTGCCACTAAAGGGGATGCCGCTAAAGCTGCTGGGGGTATTGGCAAATACAGCTGATGTGCACGCTGACCTGACCTGAACAGGGCACCTCTGCCAGACCTGCTGCAAGGAGAAAGGATGAGCCACCGAGAAAGAGCCCCACTCCTCCGCACAACCCTTCCCAGGTGTGTGCAAGGCATCATGAGCCCCTCCCAGTCTCTTGCAGTTAGGAGGCAGGAGACTGATGGTTGACTGAGTCCTTCCTACTAAATAAAATGAAATTAAGTGCCAAGTAAAAGGATATTTTGTTTCTTTTTTTTTCCTTACACAAAGAGTAAGCTTCTAAATGGTTCTTGCAACAGTGAACAGAAGGAATTTTTTACAATATAGCATTTTAGCAAATGTTTCATTTGCTGTGATTTGTCTGGAAGAGAAAGAGCCCTACAACTACTGGGAGATTAGTGGAAGTAATCATAAATTATTTAAAATTAAATCTTAAATACTTAACATTCAGCCCATTTCATTCATTATTCAAAGGTGATCATTTAATAGTAGAGGCTGTCTTAGCAGTTTCGCCAAAATGGTACCTTTTAGTCAAATAGCACAACTTTTTATGTGATTTATTCTAGAACATGGTGAAATACAAAATACTAGTTACAAAGTCATGTCAGATTTTTACAGAAGAAAACTGTTAAAAGAGAGGAGGTTCCCAGAAAGTGAAATGTCTACAGCAATTCAAAGATCAGCTGGTATGGCTTGCCTTCTATATTGATTTTGCTTTCTGCTTAGCAACAGGATTTCATGCTGGTTGTATAAAAATGCAGAGAAACCTGGAAATATTCTCTTGCTGTTACAAAAACACCCAACAAAATTATTTAGGATACCCTGATCTAGAAATGTTGTTGGTATTAATATTAGATGGAATTGTTAACTTGGAAGATTCGAACAAAAAAATCCAAAGCCAAAGTATTTGATCTGTGAGGAACTAACTGGAAGCACTTGCTTGTATCTGAAAAAGGCTTTGTCTTTAATTTGATTAAATAAATCTTTTTATGGAGTCCTGTTCAAACATATCACAGACAACAGAAGACAGAAGACAAAGAAGACAGGTTGATGGAAAGCAGCTTAGAAAAGCAGGCTGTCTGTAATGGCGTATTTCAGAGAAGAGGGTTTATAAAGCATTATGTAAAATTTCAAGACAAAACAAGTATTTCTGTTTATGTAGTTCCATGCAACTTCCCAGCAATGTTATAGTAGCATACTTTTTGGCATAGGTTATTCTGATTATAAATAATGCCCAATCTGATGGCTGTCACAGAACTACTAAAACATTTATTCAAGACTATTGGCCTGAAGTTTCAAATGCATTTGCTTTGATTTTGCTAACCTTTTATGTCTCATTTCTAATGATACCCAATTGAGTGTATTCCCCAGAAAGCACATTTTTGCCTGTGGCTAGACACTATCATCCTGGAAGATGCTTAATGTTTTTAGCTGTTACTGAAATTAAGTTTATCTTGTTGGGAGCTGAATTTTCATTGCTTACACAATCAGCCTCATTTGCCCTGCCTGGTCCTCTCTCCTGTGTCCCCCATCCCATGGCACTGCACTCTACCTGAATTATATTTTCTTAGAAAAATAGGCTGGAAGATTGCTTTTCCCTGGACCCAGCAGTGGTAGCTAGGGAAATCACAATATGCCTTTTGTAAGAAGGAGCAAGGAATTTCTCTGTTTGGCATGAGAAAGGTGATTTAGGGAAGATTGCTTTTAAGACATCCACCCTTCCCTTCTTTTGTGGCTTCACACAAATACAGGATGACAATAAGTCATCCAGTGACATTTGAAGCTGGTATTTTTATAAATTATAAAGGAAATAGTTCTTCAAAGAGCCAGCAGTCACCTTATGGCATTTAATGTTAAAAATATGTTACAGAGCTGGGCTCGGGTTACATGCTCAGTTCAGTAATCCTGACGTGTGCGCCTACGGGTAGTTTTCTGCCTGTTTATAGAATGCAGCATCTCCCTTGGTGCCCCACCAGCCCAGCTCATGGCTCCTTGGATGACTATTGGTTCTGCACTGCTTGCAGGGATCAGCAATCAGCTCTCTCATATGCCAGCATGCAATGCTGAGACAGTAAAAGTGGGGAAGGGGGCCTCGTATCTCTTCTTGGCTCCCCTGTCTTTAACTACAAATGTTAAAAGTCCCAAATCTCAACATGTACAATACTTTTGTGATCATTTATATATGTCAATGGCGTATTGTAGTGGGCTGTCCTTGGCCAGCAGCCATGCATCCACCCTGCTTTTTACTTGCTCCCCTTTCCTGGGGGATGGGGAGGAAAAAAATCAGAGGAAGACAAAAAGACTTGTGGGTTGAGATAATGGAGTTTAATAAGGAAAGCGAAAGCTGCACATGTAAGCAAAGCAAAACAAAGAATTCATTCACTACATCCCATTGGCAGGCTCTTACCATTGAGCATGACATCTTATGGCATGGGATATCCCTTTGGTCAGCTGGAGTATCTCCATGTCCCCTCCCAACCTCCATCCCAACACCAGCCTCCTTGCTTTGGGGCAGGCTGAAAGAGATAGAGAAAGCCTTGACACCATATGAGCACTGATCAGTGATAGCCAAAACACCAGTGTGTTACTAACACTGGCTTAGCCACAAACATGAAGCACAGCACCATACAGGCTGCTACGAGGAAAGTGACTTCCACCCCAGCCAGACCCAGTACTGGCACCAAAAAGGACTGTGGTGGGTTGACCTTGGTTGACTGCCAGATGCCAACCCAGCCACCCTTTTGCACCCCTTCCTCAATGGGGCAGGGAAGAAATGAGATGGAAAAGCTCATAGGTTGATGTAAAGACACACATACAGAGATACTTAATAACTTTGTACCCTTAGTACATCATACTTTTTATTTAGGGTGATATCTTGGTTTTGTTATTTTGGAATTATATTTTCTGAAGTGCAGAAGGTTTTTGACCCCCTCCCCTAAAAATCCTCTCGAGACTGAATTCATCAGTACAACTGATGGAGAGCCTAGCCCAGCAAGATCCAGGCATCTTTAGTGGGTTGAGTATTTATATGAGATAAGAGAAACATGTTACTCAACATTCCCTTCTGGGACCCAAAAAGTCTCTAATGAGTAGACAGTGCAGTCCCACACAGCACAGGGGTAGGCGGACAGACTTATTATTGCAGTGTTAGATGGAAGGGGCGTATGCCTATGCAAATCCATGGTGGAAATCCTCTAATTTTACTACTGAGTCTTTAAAGCATTTTCTGAAATGCACAGCCTATCCCTAAAAATTGTATTTGCTTTGGCTACCACACAGTTCAGCACTAGCAAAAGTGCTTCCAATAACATGCACGACACACATGCACAGAAGGGCTGGCTCTGTATTTAAACAGCGGCTTCAGTCAGGGGTGAGTGATTTCCTTTGAAATGCCATTCCTTTACTATAGCTGAACCTCAGCTTGAAGAATATTTAAAAACTCTTTTCCAACTGTCAGTGGTGCTCCAGTAGCTCAAACACTTGCAACTTTTAAGATGGATTTCAATCATTTGATATAAATCAGCACTTGAGTTATAGGATGAAAGTACACAGGTAGCCCTTGAAAGCATCCAAAAGCACAACGTGTGGCTGAGTGTCACCCAGCAGTGCAGGATATATAGCACAGACACCTGAAAAACTGACCTGAGGAGGAGCAAAGCACAGGCACAAGCCTTGCCTATCCACAGCCTGATGCTGCTTTGGCTGTACTGGTCAAACCAACATGGCGACATTTTAATTTCAGTTTAAGACCAGTTAGACTTAAATTTATTCTTCATTGACATAAAGGAAGCCAAAGTTAAGTGTTTTAAGCTGAAAGAAGGATGAGAGGGATTATCTCCTGTTTGAACAAATCAGCCTGTTTTCAGGCAAGTTTTACAGAGGTTAGGTGCACGTCCTGGCAAGGTAACCTTGGACGCTGATGTGGCCTCAGAAGGGCAGTCAGGTACCATCCTACCCCATCAGGTGGAACACAAAGAAATGCCCTGAGAAAATGGAGGTGAAAGCCACATGCTTCCACTTACCCTGTGTTCACCTGCATTTGGGGTAAGCACCGAAAGGAACTTGGTAGGTGACAGGCACTGCTCTCTCTGCAACAGGCTGACCTTCTAATGTCAGCCATCACTTGCCATAGAAAGGGTTGTCAAGCACTGGACCAGGCTACCCAGGGAAGTGGTGGAGTCACCATCCCTGGAGGTTGTCGTGGTTTAACACCAGCCAGCAACTAAACACCACACAACCGCTCACCCCCTTCCCCCCCCAAGCGGGATGGGGGAGAAAATTGGGAAAAAGAAGTAAAACTCGTGGGTTGAGATAGGAACAGTTTAATAGAACAGAAAAGAAGAAAGTAATTATAATGATAGCAACACTAATAAAATGACAACAGTAATAGTA
>JANZLQ010000079.1:1569070-1580981 GCA_026212715.1 Elanus axillaris
GGGGGGGTTGGTGTTTTTTTTTTTTTCCCACTCAGTGGATTTAGTTCCCAGGCATGTGTATATACAGTGGTTTAATGCTGAATTATTAAGGCTCTGTGAAAAATTTATGGAATTGTTAATGTCCATCAAATTCTACGAACTTGATTGCTGTCAACATAAGGCACACCAAATAAATACAGACTCTAGAACCCATTTTGTTACACATTTTGAAATGCATTTTCTAGTTGTCCATATAGATTCTGGTTTTGTTTTGTTTTTTTAAATGTAGGATCCAAAGGCAAGTTATGATTTCAATGACAACGATCATGATCCCTTTCCTAGATATGACCCAACAAACGAAAACAAGTGAGTAGCATCCCAGCTGTGTGAAAAGAACAAAACAGTATATTATTAATTTGTGTGTTACAGCATGCAAATGCTGAAATGTCTAGGTATGTCCCCCATGACAATTATATAATAAAAGGAAGAATTTGTATAACAGAATCACAGGATGGTTGAGGTTGGAAGGGACTCTGGAGGTCATCTGCTCTAGGCCTCTGCTCAGGCACACAAGACAGCCAGTCAGTTCACTTAGTGGACTTGTGTGTCTTGGAAGGAGGGAGGAATTTTCTCTGATGCCCTCTTTAGAGCTACCTCTTTGATACTCTGTGGAACATCTTGATGGGTCTGTCACACCTGGGCATATCAATGGTAGTTCAGGGAGAGATTTTGTCAATCAGGAAGAGAATGGACCTCTTTAAAAGCTGGTACACGGAAGTCAATTCTTTAAACCAGTTAGGATGCTGCTACTCAATAAAGATACAGTAAGAAACTGATGTGATGCAGTGGTTCCCTATTGTCTATCAGACAATACAATAGCATCCACAACATAAATCAGTGTATGGGGGGGGGGAAACAATCAGTGAAAGTATAAATGTTCCATGAATAAGGCATCTGAAAAATGACATTTCTACTTTGTTACAGCTTTAAGAGCAAGAAGCCATTATCCTCTTGTTCAGTGACATTATCTCTTAAATCTACCTGTATTACCTCTAATCTTTATTAATAAGTAAATGGAATTCAGCCCAGAAGCATTCAAACACTTCATTGAATAACAATCTGTAGTATTAAATAATACAACTCTTTCACAATTACATTTGTATGAAAGTTTTCTGTACTGTGGAATAAGAATCACCTATGTCAAAAAAGCATTGCATAGGAAATAGTTGGTCGCAAGAGAAATTTAGCAATGTTGAGGACACTTTAAAGGCTCCCTTTCTGAAATCCTAAATAAATGCAGTCATTAAAAAAGAATACCTAAATGTGTGATTAAAAAAGACTTGTATCCTATTTTTGTCTGAAGAAGTTTAGCAGCTTCTTAGCCCCATAATTTTATGCTACCTTTGCACTCTACTAAAATACCGATATCTAATAGATCTATGGACTACAGTGTGACTTAGGTTAGGTATTTATCATCTCATCGCTATGATTCTTTGATCATTAAGTAGGTAAACTTATGTTGCTTGAAGCCTGAGAGAAACAAGTATTTTTGTATCATGTAGGTACAACTCAAAAGCTGTTCGATAGTTGCAATGCATTAATTTAAGGGAAGACTTCCACCAAATCAAGAAAGTCAGTGGTGCGTCCTTGTGTATGTTACACAAAGATGTTATGAGATGTTTATTCTTGCTATTTTTATTCAGGCATGGGACACGGTGTGCAGGAGAAATTGCCATGCAAGCCAACAACAGAAAATGTGGAGTTGGAGTAGCCTACAATTCCAGAGTTGGAGGTAAGAAAATGAAAATAATTAGGTATCTGATATGGATGGAAACCAGACAGATCCTGTGAAGAGCTGACTGTTTTCAGCTACCATTAATCTGAAATATGAATGATTCATCCTTCTCAGAAAACATCGATCTTGCAATATTAGGCTACAAAATCCTGTCTGGCCATAGTGAAGAGCGTTACATGTATATGACAGCATTTCTTGAATGTCAACATACTCTTTGGTTATCAGTTGAATATATATAGAATATGTAACAACAATATAGGTGGTGGTGATGTTGATGATGATGACGACAATAATAAATAGCAACAACCTGTATTGTACCCAGAGGTAAGACTGTATCTTTTAAGGAATGAGGGACTCACTTCTAATAATTGGTTATCCTGGAAGGAGGTGGCATTGCGGAGGAGAGGGACCGAATGAAAGTAAGAATATACAAATTTATACCCACCCTCACTTGTGGCAGATTGTTTCCATCTACACAATTACATTCAAAAGGTCATGTCAGTCAAGATATTCAAAGTGCTGTGGTTTTTATTTCAACAGCTTACTTCTCTACTATCATCATAATTTAATTTTGAAAATAAGTAGAGTCTTGCTTGCCCATCAATCAATACTGCCATTTTTTTTGAAGTGGTGACTAAAAGTTTAATCCATTAGAGGTTTATGAAATAGTCATGATCAAAGTATCAGTTACAAATGGTTATTTAGCTCAGAGGAAGATACTCGTACAGTCCTAGTTTTTCCATTACTCCCTTTTTTCCTTTTAAACAAAGGGACGATGAGTGGCAATTGACACCCATAACTGCTATTCCCACCATTTCATTCTTGTGTTTCTAGGTTCCCATTTACTCTACTGAGCTGTCATAGATGTCAGCTTTGTAGCCTGCCTTTGCCATAATGCATTATGCTGTCATGCTCTGTTTAAATAAAATACCTCACTCACAAGACAAAGACGCCAAATTTTCAAAGCAAGGCAAAATGGATGAAGCTGCAAAGATATCTGAACTCCTGCTGTGCCCATATTTTAAGGCACTTGCATGTACAGAGAAAATTCTTCCACAGTTATTTGCATATGCTCTGTGTTCATTTGCAAATGCAAACAATAGTTCTGTGTGGGGTGATTTGTCTAGAAAAGGAAAATAACAGGAGGAGAAGCAGTCCAGCAATCCAAATTACCTGGGTGAGGGAGGAGAAAGAATGGAAAAGTTGGAAGAAAATATAAGCTGTTATATATGACCAGCCTGATTAAGATAGGGTCATAACAAAAATATGTTCAAAGAGTAGTGGAAGATAGGAGAAGTCTTCAAAAAATTCAGGTAAATTTGGAGTGGCTAAACACTGGAAGGCTTTTTTGATGTTCCAAGCTATACAGGATTCATTTCTTCACAGGCTTTTTCCCTTCTTTTTTTTTTTTTTTTTAAATCCATGAAATGACACATTACACACTTCTATTTGACATTAGTTCAGGATGACTTCTTCAAGTGGCTGTTTGCTTGTAGCAGTTGCCATACTGGATAAATCCAGTGGTCCGCAGCCAATGCCTTCTCTCTGATAGTCAGCAATAGCTGTGTTAGAGAAAGAAATTCTGACATTTGGAATACCTCGTTCTCTAACATTCAGCATTAGAGGTTGGTTTAACTTTGCCTTGAAGGGTGAAACAAAACATTCCATTAAAATTCCATTAAAATTCTCTGTGAAAATACTGACTTTAATAATCCTGAGTGTTATCACTAGTCACATCAATGCCTGACCCTATTCTGAAACTTTGATTAGTCTCTTCAATACTTTTTGGCTGTGAATCCCATAGGCTTTTCTGTGTGCTGTGTGAAAAAACCCCAACTTCTTAATGCCAGTTTTCAAAGTGACACCTTTCAGTGTCCTTTAATATTCACCTCTTGTTCTGTAGAGAGCTAAGAAATGTGTGTGTATTCATCACCTTTGGAGTAAAGCAGGGTGTATATATTTTCACACATACCTAACCATAGCGCCGTGCTACGATATTTCTCTGGTGCTGCCATGGAAATCAAATGATTAAGAAGCTCCATTTTACAAAGGACTGGGCTGAGAGTTCCCACACAGTGACGTGTTGCTAAAAATAACCTTCTGCCAGGCAGATACATGTATGTTTCTGAAATTACCTTGGGCTTTGCCTGCTTTTGATTTTGTGGGGCTGATGATGGGAGCAAGCATGTGCAAGAATAGGAGGGAGTTTATGCAAGAGGACATAATTGGAATCTGCTTAGGGAGATACCACTGCAGTCATAAAATATTTGAGTTGACTTAAACAAGCAGGATTTTTGGTGATCACAAAGACAAGACAGTGGGGTTTTTTCTTGAACTATTTTCATCAGTGTGTTGCCAGTGTTCTTGTTTTCTTCCTTGATTACATTATTTATCTGCAGAGTCGGCTTTATCTTCTTCTGTGGGAAATATCTGTACGCTACTCTCTGCATTCCCTGTATCTTATTATGTGTTGCAAGCTCGCACCCGGAGCTTGCAGTCATTTCCACACAGACAGATCTTTGCTCACAGTGCGCTGGTATGAGACAATCTCACAATTCTGAGCCAACTGAAAAATAAGTATTCAAAATGTTACGAATTTAAGCCTATTCAGGGTAAGTGGTATTTTTAGTACCTGAAGCACAGGTTGTACCTTGATTCTTTTCCCAGGTTTGTAGTGATAGTGGAGTAGTAGTTGTTGAGTGGATTAACTCCTTTGTTTGTTTTTGCCACTAATTAAGATGAAATAATAAAGCCCAGCTTTATCTCAGAGGTGTTATGAGTCTTAGACGCCAGCCATTTGGGAGAAGAATTATGCTTTCAGTCTTTTTTGTCCTGCTCGATAGTATAAAAAAAGAACAAGACACTGAGCTGCAAGTGCGAGGTTGGGCATTTTTTTCTTCTTCTTTTTTTTTTTTTAATAGAATGAACACATTTTGTCCGCTGTGCTTTGCAAAAATCCCCATTTTGTGGAAAATACTAGAAAATGAGTACTCCTAATTCACCAACTGCCAGTAATGGTGCAGCTGCTCTAGTACTAACTTGCCAAGTTCAAGAGAACCCAGACATTTTTACTGCTTGAAAATACAGGCAGAATCCTGACTGCTGTGGCTCTTATATTGCTGCTGTTGCTGAGAGAGCCATGCCACAGTGGGAATTTTGCCAGACTTCTGCTATTTCTATCCTCCTCCAGCACTGGTCAGTGGTAGCAGTCCTACTGCAGAGCTATGGCTTTGCAGAGTGAGAGATCCAGTGCAGATGAACCACTGTCTGACACTGAATTTTAAGTACCACTGAGATCAGGCTTGCTCTGAAGAAGATTAGATCATGCAGTTCCAAATAAAATGTTAATGGCTAGAAATCTCTAGCATCTCTGTATTGCTCACAGTAGAAAAAAAGTGACTGTAGAAAAACAGTGAGTTTTTTGTGGTGAAGATTGAAAAGCTAGTGAAATAGCAGCATCACAAGACAGCAAAACCTTAATGACTGTGAGGACAAAGTTTTAGTCAGAACATTCAGAACCACATCTTTGAAATAAAACTTTTAGAACTCTTAAAGATAAAAGTAATGTTGATAAAACCTATTTAATTTTAGTGACGTGCAAGCGGTTTGAGAAGTCTTTGTTACAAATTTAACAGAGACAAATAAAGAGTCAAGAAAGAGCTCAGTGCAATAAGAAGAAGCAGGAACAGTAAGAAAAATATCTTCTTGGCTCTCTATAGAAAGAGAGAAGTAAATAAGAGGCAAACAAGATTTTAAGAGGGCTTTTTTTTTTAAAGTTTGTAGAAAGCATTGAGCTCTGCAAATAAAGGGTAAGTGTACTGTTTCACACAGACATGAATTGCCCCCAGTATTACTTACATGAACAGCAGTAGGCTGTGGTTGCAATAGTTATGGATTAATTCTCCTGGAAACTTTACAAACAGTTAACAAAGATGAAGAGGAGGGAATGGAAAGTAAATTCAGTCTGCTTCTTTTTTTCTGTTAAGGTATACGAATGCTGGATGGAATAGTCACTGATGCTATTGAAGCCAGTTCAATTGGTTTCAATCCAGAACATGTGGATATTTACAGTGCAAGTTGGGGCCCTAATGATGATGGTAAAACTGTGGAGGGACCTGGGAGACTGGCACAGAAGGCTTTTGAGTATGGGATAAAACAGGTACAATACTTAAGAGAACAATAAAATAAAATGTGGCAGAGAACAGAATATTAAAATGGTTGAAATCAGGAAAGAAATGAAAATGGTTTGTGCTCTCTTTGCTGAAACATGTTTGAAAAGGACGAGACAGATTTTAATAGTACAGGTCAGAGAAATTACCAGCCAGACCAGGACTTTTAAAAAAGCACCATTAGAGCTTTCTAAGCTGGTTTTAAGCTGCTGTTCTCCACAGGTAAGCTTTCTTTTTCTATCCTTAATTTTGCTGCTGTTGTCTTGCCCTACCCCCACACTTCTCTGCTGCTTGTTTTGCACTGAACAGTAATTGGATTTCTGCACTGAAAGCCTATAAAATTTAATGCAATATTTCTGCTTTGTGAATATTTTGCTGTGTGAAATAGTGACGCATTTTAGCACCCTGTGGATGGGCTTGTATTCTGTTAATTGCATTAGTTTATACGTTGGTGCATGTCATGATCCAATTAAAATGAAGATAGTAAAAATGTATGATGAAGAGTACTAGAAACAATGTTTTACAGTTCTTTTTTTACGTTCTCCTCCTTAGATCTGGTTGGATGATAAGTAGGGTGCAAACTGAGAGCTACCAGTGATGTATTAATAAACTACTCTTGCTCTTGCCAGTGAGATTAAAAGATATCTAAAGATGGACAGGTACTAATGTGGAGAGGAAGACTGAATCAGAGATGAGAGAGGAGAGAAATGGAGGAAAGCTTGAAGGACAGAAGCAAAAAGAAAGGATTTTGGGGAAAGGGCAGTTAACATTAGCAGACAGAAGGAGAGAAGAAGAAAATAGAGTCTGACAGCTGACAAACATACTCTGCGGGAAGAACGGAGACCAAGAGGAGTGGGCTGGTGATAAACAGAGATCTAAGTCCATAGGTAGGCAGCAAGAGAAGAGGGATAATTAAAGGCAATAATTAGGGAGCCAATGTTCAGTGGTCTTACTCTGAAAAAGCAGGTTCTTTGGTGAAAAATGTGTCTTTTATTGCAATTTGGTTTATTTCTCAAGTGGAACAAATTTACCCATTTGTCAGCCCTCTTTTTGGAAGGATCTGGATGGACTTTATTCTGCTTAAAGTCAGCCAGAGCTGGGATTGCCAATGACTTTCATCCCTGGCACCTTCATTGCTGGCCTGGCAAAGCACTTTAGTGTATGCTCAGCCTTAAGCATCTAAGAGGCCTTAGCAGCACTCTAAGTGTAGTCAAAGCAGGTGTTTACAGATACCAGTACTTTTCTGGACGGCAGCCTTTACTCTCAAAGGAAGATACTATCTCATTTTCTGTAGTTGACGTGGCTTGTCCTTCCCATTTTGACAGTTCTATCACAAAGGGTACAGCTTACTTTTCTTTATTTTTTTAAGTGCTATGTCTTAATGCTTGCATGAATAACTTCAAATCTTCTCTGAGTGGGATGATAAAAATCAGTATTTCAACTGCTGTTTCCAGTGACTGTACATATGTTAATAATGGACAACATATGAACTTTTGCTCTTCACACGAAACAGGTTTTTTTTCTTCTGAATGACTAGCACAACTTAAGACTGGGTAGGGTGATATGTGTTTCCTTGATGATAGTTATGATGGTTTACATGCTATCAGTTGCCAGCATCAGTTATTAGCTGCTGCTCCTGCATTATGCACTGGAGACCAGAGGAGGGAGTGAACATG
This sequence comes from Elanus axillaris, assembly GCA_026212715.1. Classification (NCBI taxonomy): domain Eukaryota; kingdom Metazoa; phylum Chordata; class Aves; order Accipitriformes; family Accipitridae; genus Elanus; species Elanus axillaris. The sequence continues at coordinate 1,576,690 of JANZLQ010000079.1, forward strand.
GTTATGTCTGGAGACTGGTGGTGCTGGCCCACAGATCTGTGAGAGAAGGGAGGGTTTTCAGTCAGATGTGCTTGCTGGGTCACCGTGTTTCAGCAAGTGAATGCCAACTGTGAAAGGCTTCCTTATAAAAAATAAATTGGTGGAAAAGTCATATTGTGTACATCATAAATACTGCTTATCCATACTTCTGTGATTACAGGAAAGGCAAGTGAACTAACCCCTGATAAACTTGCCATTTCTTTAAAAAAATGGGCATTTTTCTTAGAAGTATTCAGTACCAAAACATCAGCATGTGGGAAAACTTACCTGTTGAACACAGACTCTGTTTTTAACTTAAAAACCTATTCTGCAGAAAGGTGCTGTACCTGGAACAGTCAGACTAAGAGATATACTGTAGGGTGTGAAGTAGGATACCTGAAGTACCTGGTTTCTCCTGTCTGTCTTCTACAGTGCTTATGGAACATTGTCCTTTTCTACCTGAAAATGTTTGATATATTAGGCATTTTTGGGGGGAAGGCATTGTCAAGAATACATTACAGAGACTGAAATCTCTTTGATAACCACTCATTTCTATTTTCTCTAGGGCCGAAATGGGAAAGGCTCCATTTTTGTATGGGCTTCTGGGAATGGAGGCCGTCAGGGTGACAACTGTGACTGTGATGGTTACACTGACAGTATCTACACTATCTCCATTAGCAGTGCTTCTCAGCAAGGCCTTTCTCCCTGGTATGCAGAGAAGTGCTCTTCAACTCTGGCCACAGCATACAGCAGTGGGGATTATACTGACCAAAGAATTGTAGGTTGTTTTTACCAGATTTAGAGCAAACATAGAAATGTATTATATATGCAAATAACAAGTGAGGGCATTTAAATGCTTGGTTTCAAGTGCCTGCTTTACATTATGTGTTATATGCTTAGTCCTTTTGCCTTGAAACACTGAGGGATTTGTAATCCAAAAAGTGATTGTATTCCTGGAACACCTTCTACTGTAAAGCAATGGCTAAACAAAATCATTGTGTCAGTGCAGTTAAATCAGCATGCTGAATTTGTCTGCTGTTTGTGTATGAGAGAGGTCTCTGCATGAAGTTTGATGTGGTCCCATTCTTCAGAAAGGGCAGATGAAGAGAGATTTAGAGTAAAAGGAAAAAGAACCTGTGAAGGTATGAAGTCAGTACCTTGCCATTAGCTTTTGTAAGATTGTCAGCCCCTGAGTTCCCACTTAAGACAGCAACAACAGGGCTTCCAAACCTGTAAAAGGTACTCAGCAAGCAGGCATATCAGTCTGTGTGCCTTCATTAACTGTGCAAGAAATAACTTGTACTGAAGAAAATGGCTGTGATTAAAATAATGTTGAAGTACCTATAATTTCTGTTCAGCCCTGGTGCATGCAAATTTTACAATAAACTACATTGACAGGGATTAAAACAACATCATTCCAAGTTAGGCAGGAGATCAGTCCTTCCTAAGTGTCTTCTCTTCATAGCTGAGATGTAGATACATGGGCAGATGAGTTTGTATTTAATTTCCAAATAAAGCACATGTTTCATTGCAAATTATAGTTCTTCTGCTGAAGAGGGAGCAGAACACCAATACTAATCCTATGAGTAATTTTCTAGCAAGCAGTAATTTTAAATGTTCTAGGCCCAACACAATGATCTGTTTTTATGATTCACCAGTAAGCCTGAAACACTTATTGTGAAACCTTAGAATAAAATAAGATATTCAGAGTGGGAGTATTTTGTTCCAACACAAAGCATTTTGATACAAAAATTATAGTTGAAGTACAAAGAGTGGATTGAAATATGAACAGATTTAAATATCCGTCACTTTTTCTGCTGGTGAGGAATGCATTAATACACATCAAGTAAAGGATACATGGTTATGTTTATGAGTGTGGATATGACTGTATTTACAACTGTTTATTCATGCAATCTGCTTTTTTTTGTTTTTTTTTTTTTTTTTCCTGTCAGACAAGTGCTGATCTTCACAATGAATGTACAGAGACTCACACTGGGACCTCTGCATCTGCACCGCTGGCAGCAGGAATTTTTGCTCTAGCACTGGAAGCAAAGTAAGATGCCACTGAATTACCTTTGAAACTCCTCTCTCTCAGTCACCGCACCATCTTCCCCAAAATGTTGTCTCTTTGAAGTGGCACCATCTCATGCTGCAGCTCCACTTTTTGTCAGTCAGACTTGCTTAGCCTGATGACAAAAAAAAGCAGCTACTTGCCTCAACACCTTCCTAGCAAAGCAGAACCAATGTAAGTAAAACATGGTGAATGAGGAATTTTAGTCCATTTTGTGCATTGGCAACAATCCTTTACTGAGTTTGGTCAATTGCACTTAAAAGCAGTGAGGCTGCACATATATCAGGAGGACATAATGTGAAGACAATAGGTTGCAGGAGTTTAAATTAAGTCTTTAGTCAATTTACAGAACCTTTTCTGCCAGTGATGAGACATAAAATGGAAGGTAGCCAAGTTTGACTATCCGAGCAGGGAGGTTCAGGTCCTGTAGGGCTGGTAGTCAGAATGTATGACTTAGAGTAAGAAAGAGCAGGACTGGACAACGGCTTTTTCACAGAAAACATTTCAGGCTCTAGGGTATAGGCTTAGTACTTGAATGGTGTAGGTTCTTCTCCATTTTCTATTGCATACTCCTTTGATGACATAAGCCAAGACACTTAAGGCCATATTTTAAAGGGTAGAGTTAATCACAGATAGCATCAAACACCTAGTGAATTTTCAAAACCTGGGTCCCATAAAGACGGGTGGGAAATACTAGTTTTGTGAATTAACTTTAAATGCCTGAATAATTTTGAAGAATTGGGTTCTAATCTTGCTAGATACCCATTCTTCATTTACATAGAAATGTTGTCTACTTGGAGAAGCATTGTGAGGATAAACATGGGACATTATATTTTAAAATAATGGGATGCCATATGCTTTCAAAGCATGTTCTGTTGCAGACTAATAATTGAGAGGAAAAAGGATAGATAGCCCTGAAACAACTAACCAGGAACATTTTATCAACAGCCCAAATCTAACATGGAGGGATATGCAGCACTTGGTAGTGTGGACCTCAGAATACGATCCACTGGCTGGAAATCCAGGATGGAAAAAGAATGGAGCAGGACTGATGGTCAACAGCCGATTTGGGTTTGGACTGCTCAATGCCAATGCACTGGTAGATTTAGCTGATCCCAAAAGATGGAAAGGTGTACCAGAAAAGAGACAGTGTATCGTCAAAGACAAAAGCTTTGAACCAAGGTAAGAATTTGCATTAGCAGTAACTGAGCTTATATCTATCTTAGTGAAGCCTGAAGGATAGTATTATGCACACATTGCTCTTAACCAGACTAAAAGATTTCTTCTGATTCATTTGCTTTTGCCTTCCTGTATTCCTTGGGGGCAGGCAAAGAGTGTTTGCTTGCTTTTTTTATTGTAAGACTGATGGAAATTACTGGCATGAAGCCTTAACAAAGAATAAGATTATTACGTCTGCTTGTGCAGCCAGCATATGGTTGGATGATACTGTGTGACTGAACCTGATCAGATAAGATACGAATATTTAGACAGCTATCAGAAGATGAATAAAAAGATACCAAAGTCTCCCAGGGATTTTTTTTAAAATCTGTAATTGGTCTTAGCAATTCTTCTCCTGTGACAGGCTAAATATGTTGAAATCAAGGTGATATATTGAGCTTTAATCAAATCCGTATCATGTCTCTTATGAAACACAAGTGTCTCAAAGGCTCACTGAAAAAGCTTTGGAGCCACATTCACAAGTGCTCCCAGCATAGTGAGCCTAAACTGAGCTCAACATACAGGTAATTATAATTAGTTACTAAGCTGATTAATCAACAAGGATATCTAGACCATTTTTGTCTCTACTTGTTCACTTACGGGTTTGTTGTCTAGAAAAAATACAGCTTTTTCAAAGATCGAAATTACACTGTGTGAGTGCACCAAAAATCTGTCTGTAGAAACACATTACAGTGTTTTGGAGTGTCACTGCTTGATAACCTTATTATTTATGCCATTTTATTATCAATTTGCTTTTATGAGCTCTCTCCTTTCTACACAGTGTTGATCCAGTACTGATGTATGTAGTAGTTGCTGCTTATGTATTTTTATTGCAGTCCTCTGTGTTACATTATAAAAAACAAAGACCCTGTGATTCTGAGTTTAGAATTATTTATGTGGAGATTTAGATACCTGTCCTGGTTTCAGCTGGGATAGAGTTAAGTGTCTTCCTAGTAGCTGGTACAGTGCTGTGTTTTGAGTTCAG
>JANZLQ010000079.1:1583423-1600731 GCA_026212715.1 Elanus axillaris
AGTGTATTTCCAAACCCTGCTTTGCCTGGGATTCCTTTTAAGCCTAACTTTAATTCTTCCTTGTCTGAGTTTACCTTTTGTCTTATGGGAACAACATTGCTGTGAGATGTTTTACCCTTGACTCTTGGTGGTATTTTTAAATTTAATTTTGTCTTAGCTGAGTTTTAGTTTGGGAGTAAATAAATGGACTGTCTCTAGGTACACCATGGACATGACAGCAAAAGTAGCTCTCATTCTACTTTTACAGAGGTATTTCCCTTCCAAGACACTGTTCTGCTGCTAATATGTAGGAAAGCATGGCTTCATCTTAGAAAAACACCTTTTTGAAAGACTGACAACAGTAATACATTCTTCATCTTCATATGTAGGGTTTAACCAAGGTAGCAATAGTCAAGTGCTGCTGCCTCCACTATAGTATCATTTTGCCTTCATGGTTAAACGTTTTTTCTTTTGGTTCCTGCTGTTTTTCCACTTTTCTGCAAAACAGGAATGTATAGGTATATGACACACCAAATGTATGTCGTTCTTTTTCTGTGTTTATGGTCTTGCCTTTAAATATATTTATAGCTTGTGATCAGGTTCCCTGGGGCTTCTCTGCTCCTTATTATAGCTTATATATAGCTCCCTTGTTCTCTCCTTGTATGCAAACAAGCACAACAAATTTCCTACTGTGCAGTAGAATCTCTTTAGCTGCAGAAATACTTTGTGAACTGCAACATTTTTGTAATAATAATAGCAATGCAAATGTTTTTCACCCTGTTGGAATTCCAGGCAGTAACAATTTACATCCACTAATGAAAAGAAAAAAAATAGTGATGAGTGCAGGATAAGGCTTTGGTTTCATGATACTGCATGAGCTGGTTTGCCTTCAAAACTTCCATCTCAGAAGTTTCCTGAGCTCTTAACCAGTGGAAAAGACTGGTTGTGTCTGAACTCTGTTTCTTGTGCTTCTTATGAGCATCCACTACTTTTTTTGTGTTAGAGATTGAACACCAAGCAATATGTACCTTTTTAGCATGACCTAATGTGATAGTTTTTATACTCTTAAATACTGCTGTGAAAATAAAGGAGCCACTGATCAGAAACAGCATGTTTCCTGCTCCACAAGCCACGGCTAAATAGTGTATTTTCCAGGTTACCTATGCACTACATAGTGTGCAAGCAGAGCAGTGTGAACAGTGAAGGTGGGTGTGTGAACAGTGAAAGTGGGTGTGTATGAACAATCACTACTGTTGATCTTGCACCAACACAGGGACCAGCACTGTCTTACTGGCTGAGAGAGAGAGAGATAAATCTCCCAACGGCTTTAAGAACTGGGACTTCATGTCTGTTCACACATGGGGAGAGAATCCAACAGGCACCTGGATTTTAAGAATTACTGATGTGGTAAGTATGTTAACTAGCTATGTTTGGAAGCTAACGCGGATAAAATAATCACTAACCACTACCAAGCATGTTGAATAGTGAGTCTTCTCATCAAGCAAGCTGCAAGATGACTTTATTTAAACTAAATATCCATCAGGATTAAAGATTAAAGAAAGATAGGGTCAGATTTTCTTATTTTTTACATAAATGTGAAGCACCATCCTTATTTCACTGACATGTACCTGTCAAAAAAATTTCATGCCTGTGTTTCTCACACATTATACATCGCTGAAAGAAATCACTTAATAGAGTTTTCTGAGATTCATGGAATGAAATATGTAATTGAATTAACAGATGTTTAACTGCAAATTAGGTTTTTTTTCAGAAGAGAACACAGGATAGGTCTCGTCTTCTCTTGGTGTATGTGCATAATTTCATTAACTCAAAACCTTATGAATTCCTGGTACCTCAGAGAGCTATTCTGATGTATACCTTTCCCTAATTTCTTTCTTAGAGTAATTACTGCTGAACAATGTTTAAGGATTAAAGCCAAGAAATCTACGGATATGAAATAAGTTTACTAAAACCACCTGGGGATACGGATTACAACAGTGAGACACCAGAATAAAGCTGCTTGATAGGCAACTGAAAAATCATTCTCTTCAAAGAGAGAGTGATCAAGCACACTCATCTCTAGAGAATTTAATTGAAGTTGTCTGTTAATAAGCTTGTCATTAGGGGTCAGATCCTGCCAGAAATGGAATGCTTCCTATCAGTCGCTGACCCTCCAACCCTATGGGCCTCAAATTGTAAACAGGAGGATAATGTAAAGTACTAAGCAGATGCACAAAGCAGTAGAAGTAAATATTATTATCAACAGTGCAGTGTTAATACTGCAGGCTTATAGATAACCCCATGGTTACAGATAGCCTGCTCTTTGTAATTAATATAATGCATTTTTTGGAATGAAGTTAAGAGGTGCATTTTCTTTGTAATTATCTCTCATTTTCCATTTTCAAGTGAAAGGTTCCTGAAACTTACAATAAACCAAGGTTTTTGTCCTCAAGAGGTAGTACACTCTTTCCTCAGCTTGTAGGTTTTGTGATTCCTGAAATAAATTTTCATATTAATGACCCTAACTGAAATCACAGATTCCCATGCAGAGTTACTCATAATTTAGTTGTCTGGTAAGTTGTGTATGTAAACTTTGGTATAGACTTCTGTTAGAAAAGAAGAGCTTCAGCAGTTATCTTCAGTCACTAAATAACTGAGCAAAAAATTCTGAAAAAATGTTTGGTAAAATAAAGTTTCAGTGTTGTCTGTACTTGTCTCTTTCACTTTCTACTCTTTAAATACTACCACCAAAAGTAATGGATAAAGCATTTGTTGCTCACTTCCATGTGCAGTTTCAGATTGCTGTTGTGCACCACCATAGAATATTATTCCAGATTACTATTCCAATAGTCACTTTTGTGAGTAAATTGCCAAGGAATGGCTTAGTGAAGAAATACGAATAACACAGAATACTACTTACGTAATTCTTAGCGTTCTGTGTTATCACAAAATTCCATTGAAGCTTACATGATTAATTAATAGTTATGTTGCATCAAAATGTGAATATTTGGAGTAGTTAAGCCATTGTATTAAATCCCACTTTCTTATATATCCTGTCTCTAATATATCAGTCTGTTTGTGCTTATAAATCATTGTCTGAATTTAGATACTGAAAGCCTTTTAATTTATTTTAGTCACTTCTGTTGACTTTACAATCAAGTGTCCTGTTTCCTCTTCTTACATCCTGAGAACCTAAGCTAATGCCATGTTTGTCTTTTAGTCCAGAAGAATACAAAATGAAGGAAGGATTGTAAATTGGAAATTGATTTTGCATGGCACTGCTACACAGCCTGAACACATGAAGCAGCCACGTGTATACACATCCTACAATGCTGTGCAAAATGACAGAAGAGGAGTGGAGAAAATGACAGACTTTGTAGAGGTAGTGTTACATTAATTTTTTTCCTTACATATTATTCAATTTATAAGAAAATGATTTTTTTTTCCTAGTAAGAAGACACATATTCATTCTGTATTTATTTCCTCTAGCCCCTGACCACTTTTGAGTTGGGTATTGTAATTTTGCCAATGTCAACAACTTATATTTTTATTAGTCTCTGTTTCCACATGCCAACATCTAAGGGTTATGGGATCGTAAGAGGATATTGCTATTAAAGCAGTGAACTCAATAGCTAATGCAGTTGAGTAATACAAGGAGGGAGGAAGACACCTCTGACAGAGACATTAAATTTATGTAATTCTAGTCAGAACAGTTGTCGCATCCAATAGGAGCTTTACCTGCTGGAATGCTTCCAGGGAGTTTGGAAGGAAGTTAGTAACAAAAGACATGACAAAATTCAGGGACTGAATCAGTCAGGTTTGGTTAAGTGGATCTGTTGCTGCTAGTTCCTTTGGCAACCCTTCTTTACCTTTAGAGTGCTCTAAACATACTCCAGGCTTCTGAGAGTGACAGTGGTTTTCTGGGTGCATGGGGTGGTAGTATTGTACATTTTCACAATGCTTGGTTATGTCAACATCTTTGGAATACTTTATTAATCACAACACATCAGTTTGTCTCCCCATTAAGTAATTGGGACATTCATAAAGTATAGAGAGATTAACCTTCCTCAGCCAGGTTATGAAGGAGAAGAGTGAGGGAGACACGATTATGGTCTTTAAATACATTGCATAAGTGTCTGCAGGTGTGGCAGCCATGTGCAAGAAAAGAAATTGGAAGAAAGTAAAAGTGGATTCAGGACATACTGTGGGAGAAGATTGGTGGACATAGGAAAAAACAGATGAAGATAAAATGAATATTCAGTTAGAAGGACAATCCCAGTGTAAATGAGTAAGCTATGTGTCAGTATGGGAGGCATAATAGACACTGGTGAAACAAGGTCATGCTTCTCATTGACTTCTCTGTACATCTGTATCTGGTGTTAATCTTCCAAGGTTTCCAAGATACATGTCATGGCCGCCCTTTAGCCATCCTTCACTGTCTTTTCTCAGATGGGAACATCTACAGAGAAGGTTATATGGAAGCACTGGTTCAGTCCTTTTCATGAGGGTGTGTGGCACAACCAGAGCTGCCACCACCCTTGCATAAACTTCCTTAAGTTAGACTGCTGCAGAGTTGTGTCCCATAGTACAACAAGAAATATCTTTTAAGACTGGGACAAATCCTGATATAAAATGACACATCGTATCCTGCCAATATAGAATCTGATTTTATAACTTCCTACTTTGTGGGTGGATTTGATATTTTATATAATATAGTCCTTTTGATGGTCTGTTTTGGTGTATAATGATCCAATTCTTTTCTAGATGCTAAGTGGCTCCTGAATGAAAAAATAGCATCTACCCACACATAGATGGAAATCACAGAGCAAATCTTAATCCAGTCAGTTTTTCATTGATACCTAACCTTTTTTTATGCTAATCTGTATTCTAGGACCATACCACACAGGAGACTCTGAGTGAAAAACCCAAAGTCACAGAAGGTACCAGTAGTAGCAGTGACAAAGCAGAAGATAAAATCCCATCAGAGGCTATGCTACATTTACTGCAAAGTGCTTTTAGCAGACAGATGGCTCAGAAGCGACTGCCAAAGAAGACTGCAAGTGAGAAGTTAAATATTCCATATGAACACTTCTATCAAGCCCTCGAAAAATTAAACAAGCCCTCCCAGTTGAGAGACTCAGAAGAAAGTCTGTACAGTGACTATGTTGATCTTTTTTACAATGCCAAACCATACAAGCATAGAGATGATAGACTGCTGCAAGCCTTGGTTGATATTATAAATGAAGGAAACTAAACTATAGGGTATCGCACTGAGTTGGAAATATTCATTCTCCCCACCCCACCTGTAGGTTTTTTCAGAAGTCTGTTGTATGCTGTAGCTGTGTGATTGCTGCTTTGATTGCTTCATATTTAATACAAATACCAAGGAAGGGAAAAAACAGGTGTGGGAGGATAAGGCAGTAAACTGATGCTTTTTAGTAATCACTTTTTTCAAAGCTTTTCTTCATTACCACCAGAGTAGTTTTGCCCCCTCAGGCATGAAATGCAATAGTATTCCCCTGAAAAACCTAATGCTCTATTTTAAACAATTTTCACATTACTTACTTTTCCACCCTATTCACTTAGCATGCAGTAGGAATCAAAACCTGAATTACCAAGCGGTTTTGAAGCGAGCTGCCAAAGCTATCAGGAGATACTTTCATCCCTGGATTTGTAATGAATATTGCAGTCTTATATTTGGCATGTATTCCAGATTTAACACTTGCAGCCTGTACTGCTTCAGTCATAGGTTTTCTGTTCCTTCTCCAAACAACAGTGCTCCCTTACCCTTCTCCTGTAAAGGAGCAGCTGGGAGGCTGGAGTTGGACTGGGGCATCAGTGAACACTGATGAAGTTATTCACAATTTAGACTACAGACGGACATACACTGACATAAAAGAGCCCCAAAGGAGGCATCCCAGACCATGGGATGGCTTTCTCGCCACCTAACTCTAACTACCTAAGTGAAGTGCCTGAATTATGAGCCTAGTCTTTCTAGGCTATATGTAGTTAATGAAGACAGAGTCTCCTATAGATAGCACTTCAGAGCACTTGGCTTGTCCCTGGTTCTGAATTACCTGATGGAGTCCTGATCTATTTGTATTGACTATATGAGCTTGGGGGACCAATCTCCAACCTATGGAGCCTCAGTTAGATTTCTAAAGTTAAGTGGAATAAATGTCTTCTGAGATCCCTATGTCTGCAGTAGTCAGGACAGCAAAGCTGGGATCAATTTGTCTTTTCCTTGACTATGACCAAAGTGGAAGAGAAAGGATAACTGTGCCAGAAAAGTCCACTTAAAGACTGGATCTTGGAGTGTCTGTGGTAGATTGTAACATTTCCCAAATACCTAAGAAGTTAAGGCAAAATGGATGGGGAGAAGTGTGAGAGAAAAAAAATACCATGAGAAGGGACTCAGAAATGGAGGGAAAGAGTGCATGGAATGTGGAGGAGGGAGAAGAGGAAACTGAGGTGTCTGTCAGAGACCAGCAAGGGTGGGTGGCTCCCTAACATTAGCAGTGTACTCGACAAACAGTTTTCCAAACATACTTCTTTAAAGTCAGAGCCAAGATTGACATATTATTTCATAACTTAAAAAAATAATGCAGTGTTGGATGCTCAGAAATTGGAGAGGATCTAGAACAAGGGAATGAAGATTCCTGGGGGATAGTTATCTCATTGCAGTGCTAAAGGTAGTCCAAACAAGTGCTGACTGGCTTTTACTTTTTCTCTCTTGTCTACTATTGAAATGTGTTTTCCAGACATTCTAGAAATATTTTATTCTCCTTCACTGTTTATTCCTTAAAATTACACAAGTGTCTCTAAGACAGGAATTCAGCATTTTGCTCATAATTCATCAGTTTGGATAGAGATTTTTCAAACTTCACACTAAATTCTGTAATTTAAAGGTAAATTATTTACTGTAACAGTACTTAAGTCTTCTTTGATGGAAAAAAGGACTGCTCAGAGGCAACTTTGAAAATTGTCTTACCAAACTTAAAATTTAAAAATCTCTGCTTATTCATTCTTTGTGATGGTTTCATGCTTATCTTGGGCTTAGTCTGCTTTTTTTGCCAGCTTTAAATAGAATTGGCTTAGCTGATTTGAAGGATTCTTCCATATTTCTAGTCCATACTTCGAATATAAGAACTCCACTATTGAATGTCTTTTATACTGAATTGTTCCCTCTTTACTAAGAAATTTGCTTAAAATGAGAAGTGGTTGAAAAAATCCCTTCAAGTGGTCCAAATCAGAAAGCTTTCCTGTGCTGTCCCTTCAACACACAAGCTGTCTTGCGATACATCACTACTGAACAAGCAAAACATGGAAGTTTCTGATTGCTGCTATTGCAGAGTGAGAGCACTAACTTATTTCCACTAATGTTTAATTTCCAGAACTGGGAGTTAATCTCCACAACAAATATTCCTATCTGGTGAGGTAGGACCACTTTTAGTCCTGTGTGATGAAGCTCAGAGGCTGGTTCCCTCAGATAACAGCGATTTTAGCCAGTCCTCATTCAGGTATGTTACAGCAAGGAAAGTACTAGCAACACTCAATCAGCACTTAAAAGAAGTTTTCAGATTAAACAGGTGGAAAACATAGGACCCTCCTTCGTTTTAAGATCAGTTCTTGTGCTGTAGCCAAAGTTGCCTCAGAGGACAAGTTTAAAATCTCTCTTTTGAATGTTTCCAACCCAGAGTAAATTGTACAGGAGTAAATTATTTTTATTGTTAGTCTTTCCTTGGTGCCTGTGTGGGTTTTGTGAAAAATGTAAAATGAAAAAAAAAGTTTTCTCTCAGAATTTTAAATTATATTTTCGTTACAGGTATTTATAATATAGCAAAAATTTTATTCAACAGACAGAATTTTAAAAGGAATAATAAATTATATTGAAGAACCAGAATTTTCTTGGGAAAGAGACCATTTCATCCAATAAAGGTATTTTTTAAAAGGCATGTTCCAACAGCAACCACAACATGTATGTGATGTGATGTTAAAATATGTCTACTAGTAGCATAATACAGTGTGTTAGCAGAGCTCAGTGTGTGGTCTTAACATTTGTAAAGAACAGTAAGATAAAGTCAAGCTTTTGACTTAAAAGGACTGGAAAATACAATTTAGAATTAAAAATAATGGCTTGAGGAAATAAGCAGGGGTTGGGTGGAGAGAATGTGTAACTTATTGAAAATGAAGACTTGCAGAGGAATTCTTCACCAGGAACACTGGTGTGTTTACTTTTCACAGCTGCAGCTGAAGTAAGATTTGCTGCAGGTATCAGTGTCAGAGCTGGTGGCTCTGAATTACAGAATTCTGCCCATTCCACGTACAGACGTGTGTGTCAGAAGCACTATGCTGAAAGAATACAGCTGAATGAGTCAGAAGGTCAAATAAATATGCAGGTCTTCCCTTCCTTGCATGCAAACAGTTAAAATATTTATTGTTCCCCTCCTCCTCGCACACTACTCACATTTCAACCCAGTAGAGAAACAAGCCCTTATATGCCCTGGAATATTTATATATATATACACACCACCCTATATACCAGAAGTGGTTGTGTAGAACTGCTTTTTAGGGATAGCAGTTTGCTTTTTGGTACTGAGGAATGGGCTCTGTGGGGACCATGTAGCCATGTGCACAATTTAGGGTGTTTCCTGGGCTGCTCTAACCTACGCTGATGCTCAGATGTGACCAGAAAGATGCAACCATCTCTGTGGAACCCTCTTCTCCCACTGTTAGCTGAAAGGACATGTTTGAGCAAACACTGTGCAGAGATGAATGAGTCTGCTTTCCAAAGCTTTAACTTCTTGAGGACTTATGGATCATATTTAGATTTAGATTGCTTCTCAAGTCTCAACTAATTACTGCTCAATTAACAAAACCTTAATTGTCAGATGCTCTAAGGTTAATGAAAATATTTTCTGTGCTTTCAATAAGCTACATTTCCATAGCAGAAATACTTGTAGTAAATGTGCATAGAAAACAGATTTCTGAAGTAGCATAAAAAAAGAATTTTAAGTTTACATTTGACCAATATTAACTAGCTTACACACTAAAAAATGGATTTTCTCTCAAGTTGGCTGGGTTTTTAAATGTCATGCTGCATTTGATCTTTCTAGCTTTAGCTGTTTTGAGTTACCCAGGCAGAGTTTCTGATTAGTCATATCTTGTAGGTCCAAGCTGGGAAATTTAGTTTTCAAAAGAAGTGCCCTCTTCCTTATCTCTCCCAAAGTCACTTCAATCCGAAAACAATCATAAGCATTTTCAGTAAAAAGAAAGGTATTTTAAGAGACAAAGGGGAACTTTACAAATACAATACTGGCTTTAGAATTATCTTAGTATCAGAAATTAGGAGTGGATTTAATCTATTTATGAAAAGAGCACATTCACGGGAAGGGGAAATCTGACTGTTGCTTCTGAGCCCTTACGATTATCTTACATGCAGTTCACATATTTAACTCCATGTGCGTCAGAGCAACAGGAGCAGCGCTGTCCCTGAGACACTGCTGCAACAGCAAACTGATCTCTACCGCTGCAATTCTCCAAACTTTACAAACCTAAGGGAAGTTCAGCTCTGAAAATAATTAGTTTTGCTCTTGTATTGGATTTGCGTGGCAAAGTTTTGGAAGCGGGGGGGGGCTACAGGGGGGGCTTCTGTGAGAGGCTGCTAGAAGCCTCCCCCATGCCCAGTGGTGCCAACACCAGCTGGCTCCAAGGCAGACCTGCCGCTGGCCAAGGCCGAGCCCATCAGCAATGGAGGTAGCGCCTCTGTGATAAAATACTTAAGAAGGGAAAAAAGTTGCTGCAGGACAGAAACTGCAGCTGGAGAGAAGAGTGAGAACATTTAAGAGAAACAACTCCGCAGACACCAAAGTCAGTGCAGAAGGAGGGGGAGGAGATGCTCCAGGCGCTGGAGCAGAGATTCCCCTGCAGCCTGTGGGGAAGACCATGGTGAGGCAGGTTGTCCCCCTGCAGCCCAGGGAGGTCCACGGGGGAGCAGATCTCCACCTGGAGCAGATATCACATGCTGGAGCAGCAGAAGAGAGTGAGGGGGAAGGAGCAGCGGAGGCAACGTGTGATGAACTGACCCCAACCCCCATTCCCCGTCCCCCTGTGCCTCTGCAGGGGGGTGGGTAGAGAATCTGGGAGTGAAGTTGTGCCCAGGAAGAAGGGAGGTGTGGGGGGAAGGTGTTTTGAGATTTGGTTTTACTTCTCTTTACCCTGCTCTGGTTGATTTGCAATAAATTAAGTTAATTTTCCCTAAGTCAAGTCAATTTGCCCGTGTTGGTAATTGGTGAGTGATCTCTCCCTGTCCTTATCTTGACCCACGAGCCCTTCATTATATTTTCTCTACCCTGTCCAGTTGAGGAGGGGGAGTGATAGAGTGGCTGTGTGGTGCTTAGTTGCTGGTTGGGGTTAAACGATGACAGCTCTGAAAATAATTATAGTTTAAAAATTACAGGAAAAAACCTGGTCATTATTATGCAACACCACATTTGTGTTTGTACAGATACAGAATATCTGCATAGCCTAAAACCTTTCTCTTCAATCAAATCTTTCCCTTCAGGAAGTCCATTTCCAGAGCTCCTAGGAACCATGCCATTCACAACAGCATTTTAGAAAGGGACAACTCTAGAAACATGTATTTTGCTGTGAATCAAGTACTTGGCTAGCTAACATTTCTGACTGCAGACTGAAAAGGCTCAAACTCCAACTCTACTAGGCACTAACAGAGATTAATTTCTGTAAACATTCTTCCATTTAATGACACAAGTATTCATTAAAAATATAACTTCTCTTATTGCAATTTATGATGATAATGTAACCAAAAAGAATGAGAAAATTTGCTTCCAGCAATGCAGTAAATGCCCACTGGAAAAAAATAGGTCAAATATATTCCAAGTTCCACTAAGAAAGCAGAAGAAAAAAAGATAATATGTGTATATGGGTAGTTATCAGGAAAATATATCTTAATGGTTATATCATTTCAGCTATTTGACTACCTTCAATCAAATGTAGCTGAGCATATATCTCTTTCTTTCTGATGTCATATTCTTTCCCTAAAACAAATGAATTGGTTGCTGTTACATGTACCATTTTGTTTGACTACGCCAGCGTTATCAGTTGGTGTTTCACATCATAAACATGCAGCATAATGCAGTGCCATGTATTCTGATAAGGAAATGCACTTAGAACCTAGGACGTGCAGCTTTGCATACACTGATGCACGAAGTGCTCATGTGAAACAGAACTATAAAGGTTAAGCAAAGAGGAGAGACATATGCCAGCTCCATTAGACCTAGCAAATTAGTCCTGTGCTTAAGAATAGCGATGGTGTAGTGCAGAGTATCACAAACATCCAGGAAGTCAAGGCAATGCTCAGTACCACAGTTCAACAGGGAACTCAGTTGCCTTCATGCTAACTTACAGTTTGTGAGGGACATACTACAGGCTGAGGATTTAGAAAAAAATTGTAGCCATGAGTTTATCCTCTTTTACACTGTATTTCAGTTACCCCACTTTAGAGTGGTGCACCATAGTTGAATGAAACTTTTCTGAAAATACCTGTAGATATTAAACACACTGCTTAAACAGCGACTTACTTCAGGCTGTCTGAAGTCAATTCAATTCACTGCTTATACTTTTATGTGAAAGAAAAGTAGATACATGTTTACATGACTCTATGTAAGCTCTCTTCGATGGCAGAGCATAGCAACTCCTAGCAGGAACAGCAAGAAGGAAGGAGCTGCAGCACTAATTTGCTAGAACAGAGTTTGAAGGTAAATTTCAGCTAAGATTGTGCATCAAAGTAGTACGGATAATGCAGGTGGTTTTGGTGGGGAGCAGAGGAGGAAGGGACATTTGTTCATTTGACAGTCCTTTTAACAGCTGAGGTACATTTTGCCAAAGAACTCTGTATTTCTGCAGTTGCACTAATAGAAAAATAATGCTACTCTTATTATGCAAAAAATAGCCATAACTCGGTAGGGAGCTTTGAATGGTTTAGACACTTAAGTAATGCTGGCGTTGTAAGACAACAGGCAAGTATTGTATCAGGCTCTGTAAATGCTTTATATTGGGTCTTTTGTGAAAACACTGCAGTCAAAATTCCTTTATGGCTTTGAGCATTGAATTTGAAATTCTTTAGGGAAGGGTATTCATAGTACTCCAAATATTTCTTTAGATTTCTTTTAAAATTAATAGAAATAGTCTCCTTCAGAGCACCAATAGGATTCAGAGGCTATTCTGAATCACACTATGGAAGAGACTGTCTCACCAATAAATAGCAGCTCACTTCTGAATCACACGTCTAATTCAGGTGCCAAATTTACGTGTTTAAAGTTAGTGTGAATGTTGTCCTCCTCTCTTTCCCCCTCTTGTTCCAGTCTGGTGCTAAGCCATGCTGAGCATGCCTGGGTGCAGGTGCTCAGTGCTTTTGAAAAGCGAGGCTGAAGCTGTTAAGCATCAATTCAGTCAATGGGGCTCTCCAGGCCTGTGTTCTCTACAGAAAATTTACCAGGGTATCCCATTTCTGTCCAAAATTGTTCTCTATAAATACCATGTGTACCGCCCCCACCCCCACCACCCCAGCTTGAGGAAAATCAGCTCAGAAATCAATGGGAATTCTTCAGGTCAGCAAGTCATTTAAGCACATGCTGCAGGTGATGTAAAACCGTTAAGGTGTGCTTAATCTTACCCCCTTGCTTAAATCAGTCTCCTGTCCTGTCCAAGCATATGTATGGAATGAAGTACCTGACTGAGGACTTGATTGAACCAGAAAGGATGCTCCTCCAGGGTACCTCTGCACTTGAGTAAGGGGATAAGATGTTAAAGTTCTGCACAGTTACTACAAATGCCGGCTTGCAGTTCTGTATTAAGTGTTGTGAGTCATGCCTGGATTTCCATATGCTATGTAACAGTTTAATGAGTTGCCTACATTGCAGTGTACTGGGTCTCAACCTGGTATGGTGAGTCACTTTTCCTCAGGGAAGTGCATACAAGCCCTTCTTCATCAGGAAAACAACACTTAAGAGCCCCAGGCAAGCCCTGTACTTTTGGAGACCTTACTTCCATACAGGTTAACTTCATGTTCGTACTAAACATTTCCAATGTTCGGACATTTAGAACCAGTCTGACATTAGTCTTCTTATGAAATTCAGAGAATGCTATCCCTTTAATAAGAAGCTAGACCATAGCATAATACAGTAATTAATTTAGTTTCATGCTGCAGTGCTATAGAAATGCATTGGAATTAAAGAACAGTCTGAAGACAGATGTGCTGCTACTTGCTTTGACATAAATCTTGCCTAACTCTGCTGTCCTTATAGGCTCGCTCTGAATGTTCTCACATACCTGAGAAATGAAACTAGCTGAAAATAACTTGAGCCAGGTGTTATTCCATAGCAGTGGAAAGGAAAAGAAAGAGATGGCAGATTAGAAACAGACCCAGACAAGAAAGAGTGAATTTTGTGCTTTTCCATTCTCTTTATTCAAGCAGTTCTCAGTTGCATTACCCTGGCTACAAAGGACAAATTTTAAAGATCTTTCTGCTGCTCATGCTGATGAGTCAGATATGGTTTGTTTTGTAACAAAATTCATTGCTTTCTTGATCTCTCATGTCTCCCTTTCCTTCCAGAATTCTAATTATAAAATCCAAAGCCCAGCATTTCCATATATTCAAGGTTCATCAGCTCTGCAGTCTGTGTTAGTCAGCTCAGTTCTTGACTTTGCCCCTGTAATTTTACACTAACTGAGAGTCTAAGCCATTATCCATTTTTAGGAACATTCGTCAACATGTGCTTACCTTTAAAGATGCTCAGTGTTTACTTTTCTTAGCAAAGCTAATGGCAGTTGTGTCAGCTCAGCTGCTTGCCCTACTGAAAAAGCCTACACACACCGATTTGAAGCATGACCACAACACATTATTCTTGCAAAGGTTTGTTGATGAAGGAGTGTGTTATTGCTGAAATTTTAAAAGGAAACAGAAAGAAGTAGAGGCCCAACTTCCTTTACCTTTCAATGGCATCTGAGGACCTAAATCCCTTAGGATATTTTTAAACCCCAGCCCATAATGCATCTCTCTGGAACAAAATACGCCTGCATGGTTGGTGAAGTGTAGCTAGGGGTTTATGCACTAAACTGAGTGTAATCATCTTATGTTAGCACAAAGCGGAGGCTCAGCCTGCAAATGTCTTCTATTCACCTGCATCTGCAGTGCGCAGTCATACAATTAGTTTCTTTGCGCATTTGAAGAGTAAGAAATTTAATGTACTGCATTGCATCTTGCACATAAAAAAGGCCAATGTCTAGCTCACCTTGTCTTCTTACAGGGCCCGATAGGCTTGTCCTTTCCTGAGGCACGAATGGACCTGATCTGCTCATGCTCGTTTTCATCAGTCAGTACTGCTGTCACTCAGTCTGATCAAAGAACCAAATCACAAAAAAAAGTTAACTGACTCATAGGCTTTATACGATTAAAAAAGAATTATCTTTTTGCTTCAAGGATGCATCCTCCTTGGCCTCGACCCTCAGGGAATGGCTGAAGGTGATTTTCCATCAGAGGCTACTTGCATGGAACTGATCACATGATGTACAAGAATTTAGCAAAAATGCATCTTTTTCCCTAACCTGGGAAATATTGAATAACCTGTGAAACCCAGAATAATTCTCAGACTGTTGACAGAAGAGGGCTGGTATTTCAACTGTGTTCATCTCAGCACTGGCCAGCCTAAAGTCTCCTGCCAAAATGTCCAAATAAAAAGTCATTTCTGTCTGCTGATCTCCACCTTACCTACGACCAGCTAAGATTTCATCTGTGCTGGGCAGTGTCTTCTGGTATGTCTTGTCTAGGTGCAGTTATTATCAGCAAAACAGTGATGCTGCCAGTGTAGTTCATATTGATTCTCCAAACAGAAAACATTATACCAGAAAAGCACGTGTTTTTCTAGTATGTTTTCATAAAGACATTCCAGCAGTCCAAACTTTTCTTGTCTTTTAAATTTAAAATGTAAAAAAAATGTGGTTTGGATTCCAGTGCATTTTTGGTGCGGTGAAATTAACGACAAAACACAGTATCTCATGCATTTAATTCTGGTTACTCTCAATAGGATCTACACAGTGTGTGCAAGCTTTGCAGGTCCAGTAATATATGGTAATTTATTGGTTCCCTTGTAGGTACCAAAGCAGACTCCAGATTGTAACCAACCTGAAATAAGGGCATCTTCAGAACTAGAGAGCTATAAATTAGCCAAGAGCTGTGAGATGTGAAACAGAACTACCCAGCCTGAAGATAATAGTCATTCTCCTCTAGAATTACTGACAACCTACACATACAAGCATGCATGTATCTTTCTATATAAAACACTGTAAATCTTATCAAGATAAGCATTGGTAACTCCTCTCTTGGGTAGCATCAGTTTTCCTTCAGTGATAGTGCTTCACACTCCTTTGTAGACAGCAACTGCAGAGCAGAGTACCATAGCTCCCTTGTTCCACCAGCTGTACTAGGTTTTGATTTTTTCCAGCCTGCAGATGGCCAGGAGAAAGATGAGCACTAGCACTTCAGCTAACTGGAAAAGTAATGCAGGAGAGGCAAGATCACCTTTTGTTTACCCTGAAAGAGGGGAAGGCTGAGTCATCTTCAGATACATCGCATGCTTAGTAGCTTGCTGTGCCATCTGTGTGACTGCTGTTCAAAAACCTTCCAATCTGGGGTTGTTGGCATGCCCTAACTGCTACCAGTGACAAATAGGTTGCTCAGAAGCCCCTCAGCAGGATTAAAATGTTATTTATGCTATGTTTAGGTTTAGGTAATATATGAATCCACAGCAATGCTTTTCTCTGCTTAATAATACTCTGGCTTCATCAAGACAAACGCAACCTGACCAAGAGGAAGCTCTGCTGCATGAGACAGCTAGCAGACAGGCTGTATAGGACAGTCCCTACTCCAAGCAGATTGGAGTTAGAGCAGAATGCAGCGAGATGAAGGGTGAAGGCAGGAATTGGGTGTCAGACAACAGTGTGATGCTTTGGCAGAGACTTCTCTCTGCATATAGATCCAGCCAGTCTGGCAGTGATTGTATTAATCACAACTCCTCGTCTCTCTCTGGTTATCCAACAGCTGTTCTTTATGGTCTGGAGTGGCAAAGACCAAGCCTGTGATTATGGCATTCATTTTGGCACTCTTGTCATGATCCTTCACATGCAAAGAAAATGTTTTTCTTTTCTGAAGAATCACAATCAGCCTCAGGAATTTTCTTGGCAAGAATGACTTGCTTGCTTCTGCTGTGAACAGAAAGACTGCAGGCTTTGCAGGGAGCTGCCAGCTTCCAGAGCTCCTGCTCCCCGGATGCTGCTCAGCCCCTTCCTCAACACAGCTCTGCTTTCTGCTCAGGATAGGCAGAGAAACCCATATCCCACTAATGTCCAGACACAGAGAGATCCTCAATACCCTTGCTGCTCCTCTGCTAGGGCAAGGTCTGCCTTGAAGGGTTGGCAGATCTGGATGGGCAGCTCCCTCAGCCAGCAGGTCTGCCTGAGTCCCTTCCTGCCTTCCAGAGATCCTCTGAAAAAGGACATGTGGAAACAGCTAAAGGTTTCTGATAACCTGTAGGAAGCACTTCTTGCCAACACTGTGCAGCCCCCCTTGTGGAGAAAGGGATTCCAGCATGGCCCACAGGGAGAGTAAAGTGGGGAAGAAGATGGTAGCCCGGTGTTCACTTCCCCACAGCCCACCAGAGCAGTGGTTTTGTCCACAGCTGGGTAACCATGAGGATGTGGCTTGCATCGAGCCCTAGTCCTTGTGGCAAAGCTGGAGAAGACCCAGGAGCCTCTCTACAGCTGTTGCCAGACAGGCAACAGCTCACGTCCCCAAAGTGCAGCAGCTGCAGGGCCAACGTGTTGCCCCAGGCAGCAAGCCTCCTGCTCCCTTCTGGAAAGCAAGGTGGGGAGTTTGGGCCAAGGAGCAGAGGGATGGGTGAGCATCCATTAGGTCTGCTGAGCTACCTTGGGCTTTGCCTGCTGACAGGGCTCAGCCTGATCCAGCCTGGGAGAGGGTCAGGCTCCACGCTGGTATCACTGCTGAGCTTCCCAGTTGGTCCTGGTGGGACCTGAGCCTCGGGACAGGTGACTGTCAGACATGTATTTCTCACATTACAAATAGCCTACAGCACCAGAGGATTCCTTCTTGCCTGTATTATGTGGAGGAATTAACTCTTTGTGGTACCTAATGTTTCCTGTGAACTTGAACAGATTACTACTGTCCTGGTTTCAGCTGGGATAGACTTAAGTGTCTTCCTAGTAGCTGGTACAGTGCTGTGTTTTGAGTTCAGTA